>JACXGK010001171.1:17158-76070 GCA_016801125.1 Novumbra hubbsi | reverse complement strand
GTCTGCGATCTGCCAAAGGGTCAGTCAGGTTCTCCACCTCTGGCCTGAACAACCTCTCATCTACAGGGAGAACGAGAGTTGACAGGGTTTTGGAAATATCATGTCAAAACATTCTTGTACTTTGCTATCTATCTCCCTGCCTTACCTTCAAGTGTTTGTCTCACACTCCTCTCCATCTCTCCAATGGGGTTGAGAAGGCAACCGGTCCTAATGTCCACCAGGGTTCTCTGGGAGTTCTCTGTTCCCTGTCTGAATTCGTCCACAGAGGAAGGACTGTACTCTGGGGAAAGTGAATAAACAGTTAGTTGCCAGTTCATTAGGTAAAACCACTGATTCATTGAAATGGATGTCTCCTACAGACAATTAATAACGTAGCCGTCAGTTTCTATTCAAGTCACACGTGCAAACATTGAGGCTTTTACTCACTCCAAAAAAATTATTACCTGGCACAACTCTCCTCTCCATCTCACTAATGTGTTCTTTGACCAGGCCGGTGTTCAGGTCTACAAGGAAGCGCCGAGAGGGTTCAGTTCCCTGTCTGCGATCTGCCAAAGGGTCAGTCAGGTTCTCCACCTCTGGCCTAAGCAACCTCTCATCTACAGGGAGAAGGAGAGTCGACAGGGTTTTAGATATATCATCTGAAAACACTATTGTACCTTGGCATCTATCTCCATTCCTCACCCCAGGGCCGGCTTGCGGCATAGGCGGAATAGGAAAATGCTAGGGGTGCCGTTCGTCCAAAAGGGTGCCAAACGAGTTGCGTGGAATTGGCTGCGTTGCATGGGGGGCACCAGCTAAAATATTTCCTAGGGCACCGTATTGGTCTCGGCCGGCCCTGCCTCACCTTCAGGTGTTTGTCTCACACTCCTCTCCATCTCTCCAATGGGGTTGATAAGGCGACCGGTCCTGATGTCCACCAGAGTTCTCCGGGAGTTCTCCGTTCCCTGTCTGAACTCGTCCACAGAGGAAGGTGTGTACTCTGAAGAAAAGCAATAAACAGGCAGTTGCCAGTTTATTAGGTGCTCCCACTGATACATTGATACGGATGCCTCTGCCGACAATTAATAGCGTAGCCATCAGTTTCTATTCAAGTAACACGTGCAAACATTGAGGCTTTAACTCACTCAAAAAATGTATTACCTGGGACCACTCTCCTGTCCATCTCACTAATGTGTTCTTTGACCAGGCCGGTGTTCAGGTCTACAAGGAAGCGCCGAGAGGGTTCAGTTCCCTGTCTGCGATCTGCCAATGGAGCAGCTTGATACAGAGCATCAGTCCTAATCCATCCCCCCTCTCTTCTCTGGAATGGGAGTGGGACAGCAACATCTATAGGCTCTGGACAAGAAAATATGCATGTTGACATAATGACTTATTTTATGATTACACACACATCTAGACACACAGACAATCACAGAAAAGTAAAAAGCAATCTTTTCACCTTGAGGTGTCAGTCTCACGCTTGTCTCCGTCTCTCCTGCATGGTCAATGATGTGTCCGCTTATAATGTCCACCAGAGCTTTTGGGGAGTTTTTGGTACCCAGTCTGAACTCTTCCACAGAGGAAGGATACACTGAAGATAGAGAAATATACATATTTGTTACATTGTTTTCAGCAAATGGTCCAAAGCCAATGTATGTAGATGTGACAGGATATCCTGTGCTTACGGTTTCCTACTCTTCTTTCCATCTCACTAATGTGTTCTTTGACCAGATCGGTCTTAAGGTCCATCAGGAAACGGGTGGAGGGTTCAGTTCCCTGTCTGCGTTCCTCCACAGGGACACTCTGGGGCAGAATCAAGACCCTGCTATCCTGAAGCCTACCCCTAGGGGGTGCAACTACATCATCCCTCAGTGGGGCAGCATTGAAGCCTGGGGGACACAGAATCAGAAAATACTATAATTTGGAGCAAAATTAACATTTTTACTAGTGCACATAATCACGTAAACATGTGCATACATACAGGCTTTGAAAAAATATTGTCGTTTATAAGTGATCTTACACTCAAAACATCATATTGATCTAATGTTCAATTGAGTATAAAGTGTTCAAAGAGAAAAATATATCATCAATAAATAATTTCTTTATTCAAAAACAAGCGTGCCACAATTACTGACAACTCCCTGTTAAGTACATTTGTTCACCCTCACTTTGCCAAGAGCACAGTTCTGAGACGTCTTCTATAATGTTTTCTGAGGTAGGCGAACACAGGGACTTAAGCCCATTCCTCCATACAAAAACTCTCCCGATCCTTGCTTCTTGCTTATGGACTCTCCATGTCAGTTCACCCCACTGGTATTCAATATGATTTAGGTCAAGGGACTGTAATGGTCATAAAAAAGCTTGATTCTACGGTCACTGAACCATTTTCACAAGGATTTTGAAGTATGCAAAGCTTTAGCCTTCTAACGAAGGCAGACAGGTTTTGTCCCAACATTTCTTTGTTGTCATGTGTCTTAAAAAGGAAATGCGGATGTAATACAGTAATGCAAGTTTACAGATCAAAACTCTTTTTATGCTAAACCCATCTTTTTTGCCTCTTGAATTGTTTGTCTCACAGAGCATAAGGGCTTATGACAGTTAAGTTGCTTGTGTGTCACCTCATATTTATACCCCAGTGAAATAGGATGTCATGGGTCAGGAGCAGAGCTTGACTTTCACTCTTATATGTGCTAGGCTTATCCGCTCCTCCCTCCACACACATAAACACATGCGTGTCAGCCCACAAACAACGGCTCTGAACCTTGATCCTGCCAGTTTCAAAGGCATTAGCTTCTTTTTATCAGATAAACATTTATATTGAGAAGGAAGCACAACCATGTTTGTACAATTATTACACCTTGTGCAGGAAAATCCTACATGATAAATATTTACTGCCACAAAGTCCAAAAGAGCATGAAGGGTCTATTTTTTATATGTCAAGAGTAAGTCCAGTTAGGGTACAATGATACGGGGACATAATAAGTAATTGTGTTTGCCAATGCTTAATGTACTAAAATGTTAATTTCCTTACCGGACAAAGCCAGGAACAACACTATAAACCTCAGCATCCTGTAAACCAAATGAGTAGCAAGATAAGGAAAGAAAACAGATAAACGAGAATTAATGTAAAGTATGGTATTTACCTAATAAAGACCGGTAATGTAACCTGTTTTCTGTTAGATGAATCCAGATGTGCGGGTGCTCAGTGACATTTCTCAATCTAAACTGCCGATCTTGTTCCAAGTACCTCTCTTTAGCTACTGTCAAAGCTTACTGTAGCTTAATTAACTCAGATTATGTGTAACTTAATGTCTTGAGTTCTCAGAACGTGAGTGGCTAGTAGCTTACATTGACAGTGTGAATAAATATCCCCTTACCTGTGTGATGATGGGTCTCAGCAGGTCTGAACACAAAGCAGACTCACAGGTCAATACATATTCTACTACTGCAATAACAGCAATAAAGATTTTAAGGGGCGTATACTCTGGTAATAACATAGGTTTACATGACTGACCTTGGATCAAATCAGCATTATCTAAGTCAACTTTGCACTTTTGTATGCCATTAAATGTCATTATGAATATACATAACTGACATCTGATATGAATACACCTTGCTATTACAAAGGGAAAAGGAACTTGTAGTTTGTCACTGAGTTTTTGACCTTCTTGCTCCTTGAGGATTAGTTATGTAGAACATATTAGGGATTAGGGTACATTTAAAGACCAAAGTAAACAGCTTTAGAACTGATTTTACAAGACATACCCTTGAAAAAGTGGACTCTGCCCTGAACTAGCCTGCGTGCGAATCTCTTTTGCTCACTTGCTCTCACTTTGCTCACTCACATGTCGTTTACAGTGCATGCAGAAAGTATTCAGACCTGTTCAATTCTGTTGTGTTAAAGACTCTATTTGTAATGGATTACATGTTTGTGTGCTCTGAAACATATGGCAAGCCGTGTTATCATATGTTCAATTAATTTTTCACATCAACAATTGCAATTTCGTTAAAGTTAAATATCAAGAATTACATTTTCCATGTTAACCTTGATCCCCAGCGCCGAGCTTGCCCTCCTGATCAGTTTAGTAAGCTTTTCCGAATCCTTAGCCTGATGTTGGAACCCCAAAATATCACCTCAAAGATGACACAAGACACCACAGACTGGTAGAACCTATGCAGCAGTGTATTGTATTGGAGAGGCTGCACCACAGTCTGGGGGACCCTCTATTTGACATGAGTCATTTAAAAAGACCAACTCTGCCACGTATATTCATTGTGGGTCATTTGACTTCACTCTCAAGCAAATGTGTAGTCCTTTAATTATACTCTTGGAATACTTCAAAATTGATATGTCCTGAAAGGTGCAGCCGAGTCTCCTGTGGTCAAAATACATTGATTGATAATTGATGGGCAGGACGGTTGATGGCTTAACACTTTTGATGACATGATTATGTTCATTATGTCTTAATGAAAAAGATACATTAAAAACAGAGGTTATCTCAAAATCACTTTACAGGTGCATGTACAGTGAGACAGATACAGGGATACAATGTGTATCCAAGTGAGAACTCCAGGACCCTCAACCACACCAATTGCCCATGTCCTAGGAATTAATGTTTGCATCTTTTGTGACTGTTACAAACCGCATCATTCCACAATATTTGTGGAACAGTAAAACTAAAATCATACTACAATCTAAACAAAAGAAGTGGTATGAGTTATGTGGTATGTGCATATTGTGTTAGACTGTTTAGCACCCATATGCTGCTCCATAAATACAAGTTAGTGATTAGTAGTTTTATTACAAATATTGTGTATTTTAATTGCGTTAAGGCTTGGAAGTCTGAGAGATCAGCGCTTAAACTAAACCCCCCAAAACGTTGTCATTGGTCATGTACGGTCACGTGAAAGTGTACGTCAATGTTCCAGGAAGTTATTCCTTGAGTAAAATATTTGTAAATTAAATGTCTTGTGCTTTGTCTTTAAAACCGGTTAGACGGTTATTTTATTGAAAAGTGTAAATATATTTCGGGAGTGTCGTGTTGGCTTTGGGTATTTCTAATTGATCGGGTTAGACCAACGATAGTTAGGCAAGGCGTTATGCAACAAAAGGGACATCGACCGGAGTTGTGTCAGTGAACGTTAAGCTAGCGTCAGATAGCCGAACTTAGCATGAGGTGTGCTTGTATTTTCTGAGTAATATAAAGGGTTTATTTAAGACAAGGTCGGACTATTCAATATATTTTGATAAGATACCTTTTTATCATAATCTTAAAGAAATGGCTCTGGTGACATTAACGAGAAGACTTGCTAATGTTTCGTTACGAGAAAGTCCGCTACGACGAACAACCGCATTTAGTTTAGCTATGGACACAGGATCCAGGAGTTTGTCATTGACGGGTCAGAGAAATGCTTGTGTACGTCAAATGAATTTTAGCACCAGCATACCACCTCTCAGGTATAGCATAATGTTATTTATTACTAACCGAAACATACTTAACTTGACATACTTTGCTTTACTTAATAGACACAATGGATTAGTTTTTTCTGCATGGTAAAGTTAGCCACCTTGCTAGCCGTCTTTTCACATCATTTTGTAAAATAAGAAGACTAATCAAGGTTGACTTCAATAGAACGGATTGCAATGAAAATATAATTTAATACGACGAAGTGTTTAAATCATTGCTTCCCAACGTTCTGTTATGTCAAATTATTTCAAAGCATGTTGAAATCCAATAATTTCTTTAACACAACCAATGACATAACTGAAATGTTTGTAGTAGTAGCTAGTAGTTTACTGCATAGTACTTAGTTCGACTGTAGGATTAAATTATGTTCTAACACATAATATTTCAAAGGTCTAGCCATATAAGGAGGAGTAGTACGCCTTCAAAAATGACCGGGGTGGTCCAAAGTAGTTTAACTTGACCTGTTCTTTTTTTAAAACCAGTAGTTCTGAGAGTTAACAATGCCAAGTCAGTGGGAGCTAGTTACCAAGCCCAGCATCATGTAATGGATCCTGTTGTTTTGTTCTTATTCAGAGCTGACAATAAGGTGACAATTCACTTTATCAACCGAGATGGAGAGAAGATCTCGGTCAAAGGCTCTCCTGGAGACTCTCTCCTAGATACTGTTGTCGATCAAGACCTTGATTTTGATGGCTTTGGTGAGTTGGATGGCATATTTAAGGTTCTTGGTGCTTCTTCATGTCATGGTTGTTTGTAAGTGTTGGCTACTTTCCATCTCTCCCATCACATATCTCACACTGCTATAGACCGTGTACAGTCATGTTAATATTTCTCTATTTCCATACTTTCTCTTCATATATTAGGTGCATGTGAGGGAACGCTGGCCTGTTCTACCTGTCACCTGATCTTTGAAGAAGATGTGTATAATAAGCTGGGACCAGTGACGGACGAGGAAATGGACATGCTTGACTTGGCCTATGGACTCACTGACACGTGAGGCGTACACACACAAACACAAACAAGTAGCCCATTAATTAGATGCACAAACACTTCATTACATAAAAGAAATCACACACTGCCCCAGTTCATCCAGGGTTCTATGCTGGTCGGCAATCATTTTGTAATGCGATTAGGAGATAATCATTGTAAGGAACAGTGGGATAAACACACAGAAAGCACGGCTCATGTTGCCTTTTCTCCAAATCTGAAGAGGATTGGAGTTCTGTATCGTTGTTCCAGATTTAGAAAGGAATGGTGAAAAGGGTGGGAATCATGACCTCGCTAATCCCATTAGCTGTGTGTTGACCGAATCCCTTGTAACACTGTGTCACTTTATGTCTATTGTCACCGAATGTTACTCCCTAAACACAGATCTGTAAGAAGTTTACCCCTCCGACTCCAACCATCCATTTCCTTTTGGTTTGGAAAGCCATTTTATGTCAGTCATAATATGATGATCTTGTTTGTTCTAATCCTGTTTCTTTCTGGCAGGTCCCGTCTGGGTTGCCAGGTCTGCTTAACCAGGTCACTGGATGGTATGACAGCGAGGGTGCCTGAGAGCGTGGCAGACATCCGACAGAGCGGAGACGGGTCCTCTTAATTGCCACCCAAAGATCCCAGTCAGGATTTGGCCCACTAGGCTTGAGAGCAAAACCCTTTCAAACCTGCCCCATATTGGTACCACATTAATTGCTAAGGTTCAGTCACTTGACTAGCGTTGCCGATTTAACTGGGTAGGGTGAATATTGACACAAAGCTCAGAAAGATATTTTCAGAGAGACTGTGATTGTTTTGTCTTACACCAGTGAACTAACAGGTGTAGCCGGTATGCAAAATTATTTTCCAGATTTAAGAATGATATGATGATGATATGTCCAGAGACTAGAACTGACTCATGATGCCTTACTATACAATTTCTATGCCCACCCTTTGTTTAATCAAGTCACATGCCCTTACGCGCTTTTCCATATAAATCAGATGAAATTAAACTCTCAATATTTGCCGGGTGGTGTGATGCAACCGTTTCCCTGGCGATGTAGAATATTCATGTGAGGCTGACATGATCCGACGCGGCCCAGATTGTTGGGAAACAATTCCTTCTTGTACGTCCAGGTTTCACTCTTGGTTCAACAATACAAGCTTAAGACGTATTTAAGGCGTTTTTTCAAGCTGATGTGTGAGAATGGAATGAATGGGACCAGCACTAGAGCCCACAGGACTGGCATTGAAGACATCACTAGGCAGAAAATGTCTAGTTCTTTTTTTTTTTTTATACATCTAAAAGAATTGAATGTCAGTTAAGATATGATGGAGTGGGCTGAAATCCATTACTGTTCTTTTCACTTTGCTGATAGTTTTGGTTCTGTTACTATTCACTCCCCTTTTTGGATAATGGTCAAGTGTTTTAGGATATAATAATATATATTTTTTTTTTTACTTTCTGTCATAGGCCCTATGTTTTATTTTGTTCTGGTTTTATGGTACACTTGCAATAGCTGCCAGTCCCCCCATTGTTACAGCATTTAGTTGAATGGGGAAGCCAAGTTCCATTCATTCTATTGTCATGGTCATCCCACTCATGTACCATTTACATTTTAGTCATTAAGCCGATCATCTTTTAATCAAAGTGACTTTACCTGAGTAAAGAAAACAGGGGTTAATGTCTTTGCTCAAGAAAATAATGACATATTTATCACCTTGCTTGTTCTGCTGTTCCATTTCGTTTGGTTACTGGCCAGATGCTGTAATGGCCAGGCCACTACAACAAATATTGCTTTTATTTTCCAAATTGGCACTAACCTGTGTAGTCAGAACTGCTGTAATAAAATCTTCTTCTTCAGAAGTCTAATGAGTGTAATTGGTTTCTGTTTCATTTATTCTGTTTGTTTTAAATAGAGAAATATACGGTTAGATTATGAAACACAAATACAGAAAATGTATCATCCAGAGTGTATTTAATGTGAACATTACAGCAAGAAGTGGTCTTCAGTCATCAGTCTTCCATAAGCTTCAATCTCTAATGTAGTGTATCTTAGGGAAGGTCAGTTTTCAAGCAACAGAACCAGACCCTTCTGGTAGCCACTAGTCGAAGATGCCTGCATATAGCTTTCTACATACAATCAGAAAACTGTAGATAGTAGCAGAATCTGTGCCAAGTAACTGGTCTAGGCTATGGGCTGGAACATAGGAGGTTTGCTTTTAGTGTACCCCTGCAGATCAAGATGGCAGTGGTTTGGGGCTAAAATCAGCCAATTGGGTGTGTGAGATCAGCAGGTTTAGCCGGAGGGGCTTTAGATCCTAACTTTACAGACATGTTCCCAGGTGCTGCTAGGCTCAAAACATTTCAGGAAACGAAATGTCGGCGCCAAGATGGTTAGTTTAATTTTTTATTATAATGATCTGCATAAGTCCTTAAGCCTTACATGTCAAAACAGTAGAATTAGTGTAGTTGATTGAACGCAGCAGCAGTTTCAGCCTTTATAAACACACAATGTAGCAGCCCAAAGGGGACTCTTTAAATATTAGCATTCATCTTATGGACACAAACAGACCAAAACGTATTGTCTAGAAAGCTGCATGAAAATTCACAGAACTGGCAGCAGTTTATATGAACTAGATATCTATGTATAAAATAAGAATAATTTCATGCATATTTAAACGTACACTTATCAGACACAAATAGATTAAACAAAACAAAATCTCATATTAAAATATACAGTTTTACAAATCTTCACAGCTGTAAGCTTAAAGCACTTGTCATTATCAACATGAATTGGCCATCGGGCATGTATTTATTTACAAAATACTGTAAATGCAAAAGCACAATATAGTTTGCCCAGTTTTGCACACTCACGCTGAATAAATGAAACTATATAGTAAGGAATGTTTGTTTAGAATTGGGTTAAAATCTATTAAGAATCAAACATTTTAGAAATGGTAGTCCACTGCAAGGATCCCTGTGAATAATCTCCCATTTAATCCAAGCAAAAAGACTAATCTGATTCACTTTTAAAATGAGAACCCGAAAGTACTCCACGCTTCACTAGGCTTGAATACACTATGTACATGATAAATTCACTTCAGTGTCTTATTTCAGTTAACTCTGAACGTGCTTATGTAAATCGGTGAAATGTTTAGCTAACCCGAATGTGAGTCTTAAAATAATCTATTTCAAAAAGCGAATGATTGCAGCCAAAGCCTAGGAATGTTCATCCAACACTCCGTGACCAAAATAAACAGATGGTGTGTTATGTCCGTGGTCTTAACAAGCACTATGTTTAGGTTAAGGTCCTAAATGACTAAACCTCTACATTCAGAGTTATCGTGTGTGTTATCGCTAACAAAACCCCTGGACTATCGACAGTTTCACACGAAGGACTCTTCAGCAAAGAGCGGTGGGTCAAAGTCGGGCTCCAACGTGGGATCACTGCACCTCCTGAGCTTCCCCCTCTCCCCATCAATCAAGGCTAGCGCCACCTGTTGGCCACTGTAGGGATTGCTGGACGTATGAGACCAGAAATAGTCCCTCACTGCCTTGGTGGCACAAGGAGACAGGCAACACTTGGGGTTGCCACTTTGGTCAGTGCCGGGCACCTTGAACCCCAGGTCATGTGACCTGTCAGCTGACTTTGACCTCTGGCCCAGTTTGGCCTGTCGGTGAAGTCCCTCTGTGTGCGAGGCCTCGTCCAGAACCAATGCCTCGCCTGGGTGCCCCGCTTCGGATTCAGAGCTTCGGCGCTGGGATCCCCTGCCCGCGTGGAGACCCTCCATGCCCGGGGTTAGAGAGTGGGACTTGGGCCGGACCAGGGACAAGCAAGGCCCGTCTTGCCCAAAGAACACATTCTGGGGCAGGGTACGGATGACCTGGTTAGTGACATCGTGTTCCGTGTTGCTTGTTGCGCAGGCCCGGTTGTAGATCTCTCTCAGCTCCTTCACCGTGAACGACCTGTCTCCGGATTCGTAACAGGCAGAGCGACAGTAGTGGAAGTGCCCTGGGAACTGCTGGTGCGATGGCTCCCCGCTCTGATTTTTTCCCCCTCCACCAGTTTTTTGGGGGGCGCTGGCCAGGCTGGACTTTGGAGCCCCCGATAACTGTTTCAGCCCTGCTTTATCCTTTCCAGTTGGGGGAGTCTTGTTAGTGGAGCCCACCTGAACGGAGAGAAAGATGGAGAGAGAGAGAATGCAAATGTGTGTATGAGTTAGCTGCAATAAGGAGCTGAAATCCAGCCGCCACACTAACCTCCTCCTCGTGCTGTGTCAGTGACAGTCTGCGACCCCTTTTCAACCACATGTTTGGATGAAGCCCCCCGCTGGCCTTCAGGGTCGCCCAGGAAGGAATCTCCTTGAGGGGGGAGATGTTTGGACTGAGCTCCTGGGCGGGAGTTGAGGTGGGGATGGGTAGACTGTTGGTGTAATCGGATGACGTGGGGGTTAGAAGAACAGGAGGTCCTGGAGTAGCTTGGCAGGGAGTGTCGCCGCCCGCTTTGGGTTGCCAGGTTGGAGCGGACTGGGCGCTGGAGCGGGATGGGCAACTGTCCAGGGAGTCCGGGGAGGAGCGATGGGGAGAGGTTGGGGGTGAAGAGAGGCTGGAGTGGCTTTCTCGCTGGCGCCTTATTGGTGCGCCCGGTGACTCTGAACCCACGGGCACACCCTCGCCCCCTCGCTGCGGTGTCCCTCCCAGTGGCTGTATCGGTGTCTGCCCGTCCTTCTGCAAGCTGGGAAACATGTGCTCGCCCTCATCATAGTCAGCCATTAGGTCAATGCCGCCCAGCCGGTCCGTGTTCCCCGTCAGACGCGCCACAAACCTGGCCACGGAGTACCCTATGGCAGGCTCCGAGAACCTTCTGCCCGCCCTGCTGGGTCCCGGGGAGCTGAGGCGGCAGGGGGCCACCGCCGGGCTTAGTCTCCTGGTCCTGCCTCGGGCTGGCTTGGGGAGCTGGACGAGGTTGCCAGATCTAGATTGTGGGATTGTGTCACGGTGGCCACCTGCGGTATCTGGGTCTATGTCGGGTTGATCCAGCTCGCAGTCGCTCAGGGTAAGGACAGAGTCCAGGCTTCCCTGCAAGGGGTTTGCTCTCCAGTGCCCCTTGGAGGTGTGGAGGCTTGGGGACTCACAGCTGTCGTCATTCAACATGTTCTCCAGGCTGTCGTAGGACGAGTCCGTCAGGTGGAAGGAGGACATGTCTGTGTGAGCAGAGAGGGAAGTGGTGAGAGAAATAAATAACCGCAGGCAGAGAAAGACAGGGACGAAACAGAAGTACTAGTATTGTGGGTTTTTCAGCTGGGAAATATTTGCATGAACCGCGAGTGCGAGAAATATGGCTACCTGATCCAGTGCGTGTTCGGGGGCAAACTCCAAATAGAGAGGTGACGTCCTCTCCCAGGACTTCCTGACAGTGTTCTATCATAAACCTCACCAGATCACACACCTAGGAACAGCACAAGGGACACGCCTTGAACCTGGAGAGAAATGTCACCTCTCCATCACTACTGACATGGAAACAACAGGTTGACCTGGGAACATATTGACGATTAGTTCATTTTTATGAATACAGGGAAATCAAACTTTTTACGTTTGAGCCTGGTATTTCAGCAAAAAACAAAACAAAAAAAAACAAACAAAATAGAGAAATACAAAGAACACAGATAATACAACAAAAGTGCTTTGTATTAGGCCTTGGGTTACACAAATACTGTTACCAACTTTCACCACATCGCAATTTAATGTGAATAGTTGTGAATAGTGAATAGAATAAATTGTGAATAGAATTAGATATCACAATCTTAGGACAAAGGACTTCAAAAGCTTTCTCACTTTATGCAACATAAACACAGGAGAATAATGTGAATTTATCTTAGAAAAACAACAACCTATTCTGACACAATCCCAGAAACAAAATGTCTCTAATTGTTACATCAACGTTTCACCCCCTAAATGAACTGACCGTGACTTCAGACTTTGTTGCATTATAGTAATGTTGCAACCGTACATTTCTGTGCACTGAGCCGACAGACCAATCTGTTAGCCATAGAATTAGAAAAACTTAACAAAACTTCTGCAGATAAAATCCAACTACAGAGACGTGTGTGTGTGTCTGCGTGCCTCGGCAAAAAAGTAAAGAAAACTGGAGAAATGCTTTGCATATTTCCCAGGGAGTTCCAGTTTCTTTCCCAGACATATTTAACTGTCACTCTCCTGTGACTTTCCAAGGTTTGTTTGGCGTGGTACTATAGGTTACATGTCAAATCGTGAAGTTTGGTGTGTGAGTTTGAAATGTAGTAACGGTTTAAATTGTATCTAGTAGAACCCAGGTAAACGAGGTGGGGAAAAGGAAGCATGGGAATTTCTCCCCCAAATTGTCCCACACCTTCTTGGCTCCCTCCCCTTCCACCTCAGGGCTGCTGGGGCCTGGAGCCCAGAGCATGCTGGGTGCAATGCACACAGACAGGTTGAAGGCGTTCATCTGGTTGTCATGGGCGTTTTCTTGGATACCATGTAGCATGGCAACCAGGTAGCGTAGCAACAGGGCATTCTCTTTGGGCAGGAGGCAAATCAGCCTGACAGGAAAAAAAAGTCAAAATCACAGATGGGTCAAAGGTTATTACTGGTTGTCAAAATATGTATCGTCCAAGCAGTATGAACGGGGCCCAGACCTTTCCCCCCCAGACACTAGTTAATCCTACTTGATGTGTGTACGTGTCTCTAATGACAACGGAGTAACTACATGGTCAGATGTTTCTCATTAGCCGGACAGTTTTGATTAGGATTAGAGTAACGTGGCATCTCATCTGTGGTAAAAGGCAACATCTACCTCCAGCTGAACCTCTACACTGATGTTTTTACCCAGCCACCACAAACACTCTTAGACATGAATGATTACATAATAGCTCATTTGGCCTCTATTTTGAGATTAAAATGGAGAGCACAATTCAGATCTCTGCCTAATGCTTGGTCTTTTGACCAATCAGCTCAATCTCTTCGCTGATAATTGGGTGCAAAATGAATTGGCTGCCAGTCTAAACGTTGCCTGAAAGGAGAAACTGTGATTTTCCTCTCTCTTGCTCCTATCGGTCCGTCTTACTCCCTTGTGACCGGGTGGAACTAATTGATATGAGGAGCATTTCCCAAATTAACTGGGAACAAATGGGCCTGAAAGAGATAGTTTGCCTTTGTTTCCAATAGAGTTACTGTGGTTGTCCAGTCCTTCGGTTCCCCTAGCATCCCAGCTCAGAGGAGGCAGTCTGGGTAGAATACTGCATTTAAAATCTGTGTCAGGCACTTTCTTGGTACTATGTGTTCACGATATATTGTTTCCCTTTCAACTAACTATTTTAGATCATTACACATCTGCTACTGGGAAAGTTCACATCCAATCCCCTTAGCCTACTGTTGATTAGCTTTGGAATTGAACGTTTGTGACCTCTTTATATCCTGTGTCTGCTCCTCTTCCTCTGCATCGTCTGCTTCCGCCTCTTCCATCACATCCATCCACTGGTCATAGAGATTGGAACAAAGCAGGCTGTCCGGAATGTTCCTTAGGAAGTCCTGGATGTTGAAATAGAGAACACAGTTGCTACACTGAAATCATATACGTTGGGAAGAAACATACATTACGTCCCCCATCTTCACTGAAGTTCATGAACTTTTAGGTGAGCTTTCTCACGAGCATTCGTGGGATACTTTCCAGATTAACGTATGATGAGCAACAGATTACGTTTGACAACCATATCTCTGCTTAGCTCTTGTTCGGCACAGCCTGTGCTGCGTTGCCATGGACGTGCATTTGTCACTCATAGTGGATAACGGGATTGGATGAGATGAATTATGTTTTAGATATAGGTCAATTACTCAGCAACCACGAACACTCAAACACACACACCCGCTGTGATCACAACAACAGGTGTAATGTAACAAGTGAAGTCAATGTCCTTGACTGACATGTGTCATTCGTGTGTGCACGGCCAAATCTGGTCACTTTGTAGGACCTTGGAAGTCGGGAAACCTGTCATATTTTGGAGGGGTTTTGCTAAGGCAGTTGATAATGCTGTGTTAAGACTGTTCTGTTGCGGCTGTTGTTGTTGAGGGCCATGGAAAACGCTCTAAATTCTCCTTGTGTCCTGCTCCGCTTAGGAGCACACAAGTCTTTTTACTTTGTTATTGTGGGGTACCGTGTGTAGACTGATGGCAAAATAAAATCATGTGAATTATTATAAATGAACACAACCCATAACACGTCATAGCAACGGTATCATTCCTGTCACTGAGCCTCGGCAGACTTTCTGACAGACCTAGCCTAGCATGTTATACCTTGAAGACATTAGCGATGATGAAGACGTGTTCCCGGCTCAGTGGCACGTTCTGAGCCCCAGAGTCCAGTCTGTCCCTTAGTTCACGGCAGGCTTTCGCCCCCGCTGACCGCCGAAATATCCCTCGGGTGAATGGGCCCTCGTTGTACAGAAACACCAGCATGTCCTAGACAGAGAGGGGGGGTGGCAGAAAGGGTCCAGGTCAAGTCCTGATTGACGTCATGTTGCCCCATTCTGAAGTCAGGGTGACATTATCGCCTCTCTCACTCACCATGACGGCCTTGGGCAGGGTGTTGTCCCAACAGATGGTGTTTAGCTTTTGGCCAAACAGGTAGCCAGGCACGGGAGGGGAGATGTTGGTGGACGAACTGTCGAGGTTGGAGTTGGAGCCTTTCCAGAAGGCCCAGTTGATGAGAGAACGCCTTCGCTTGAAGGGTTTCCGAGCTGGGTCTACTGGTGAGAGGAGTCAGGTCAGACGGTATGTTGCCACAAACTCTTCCTACACTGGCATTAGCATAGTCGGGACCTCCGTTGTCCTCACCAATCACGTGCGTCGTTGTCGTGGAGCTGCGTCGGGTTTTGAGGATGAACTGGCACTGTTTGTCCACCCGTGCCTGGTCGTGGGGTGTCACCCTCTGCCTGTCGGGGTTGGATGCCGCCTCCCTGCTGCCCGGTAGGGAGAGGGACTGGCGCGTGTGGCTCTTCTGGATGTTGAAGGGGAACTCGTGACCTGTCGGATGGACACCATGTTGTGGGGTTTAGGGGGGGCGGCGCTTAGTTGTGACCCAACGCCTGACTCGACTGTCGCGCTGGGACAAACATTCCTTGGTGAGCACCTTACCAATGAGAGGGTAGGGGGCGTTGTCCCTCTTGGAGCTCACCCACAGCTGGTAATCCTTCACACAGCTCTGTGGAATGCAGACAAAGTTGTCCTGAGAACCGAGATTACAGAGACACCGCTTAAGCGGAAAACGTTGAGGAAAAAAAAAAACGCAATTGTTTGACTGATTCTATACATACCGTGACACCGAACTGCTGTAGCGCGAGTCGGACAACCTCATTGGTTGAATCGGAGTTACTGACAGCCAAGGTCTTACTGACGGCCTGAGAACTCCCGATGCCTTTCCCGAAGACCTTCAGTTGAATGGTTTTAGGATCATCCTTTTCCTTTTCCTCTTTTATTCGACTTGAAAGACAGGACAGGGAAGTTGGGACTCACAGCCCACACAGAGAGGACCTGTACCAAACGCCCTTCCATATACAGTGTGTCTACAGTAGAACGTCCGTGATGGCTTACCTTTTCAGCAGGGAGAGCCATCTATCCTTCTGGGCCTCGGAACTGGAATAGATAACCATTAAAGTCAGAACAACATTAACAGCAACCTAACCCTGCCAAATTAGAACCTAAGCACATTCTTCAGCAATGGGTCTGTTTGACATAAAACACACAGCAAATACACTGTTCGCTTCAATCAGAAGTATTCTGTGCAGATCCAAAACGGCCCCTGGGTACCTGAAGATGGCCACACAGTTGCAGGTGGGCCAGCCAATTACGAAGCTCCTTTCAGAGCAGGTGCTGCCCTCACACACCTCATCCATGCAATGGGCTGTCCACATCTCACCCACACACACCTGGGCCTTGAGCTTGAAGTGAGTGGGCGACCTGAAGATGTCATGAATGGTATGAGCAAAACACAGCTCCAAAGTGCCACCATCTTAGAGCTTCATTCCCTCTCCCTGCTCCTCCACCGCCCTTACTTGGCCTTGGCGATGACGAGGATGTCGGTGAAGAGGAAGACGTCTCTTTCCTGCGTCTGCAGCCCCGTCTTTAGCGTAACGTGGCTGTGCTGGAGGAAGGCCCTGTCGGGACACACGAACGACTGGACGAGGGGGCACGTCTCCGGACACACGGGAATCGGGAAGCTCTCTCTGGGGAGGGTGTGAATTGGTACATTTCAACCGTCTATCATGACACAATGCAAATTCGTCTGAACGCATACGTTAAACCTGGACAAACGGGATAAAGGCCGTGTAGAATCCTGAACCCGGGTGACATGGGATCTATTTTATGGGGTGTATGATTGTGATTGAGCTCGGCCCGAGCGGATGATGGCGCAGTCTCTCTTTGACAAGGTTATACGTTGCCCTGATGGGTGGGGTCAAAGCCAGAGATATTAATATATCCTGATCCTCACTGGGATAGATAAGCTATCTGAGAGGATCAGTAATGCCTGACAGGAGCCAATCAGGTAATGGAAGCTTGGTGTGAGTGTTTGTGTATGTGAGCGTTTATATGAGTAAGGATGTGTTTTTGTGTTAGAGAGGTTGTGTGTTTGATTCAGTGTGAATAACAAATAGATACATGTTTTTACCATTTCCGTCATTTAGCTGACATTCTAATCCGTCGATAAACACATTGTACATATAGTACAAAAGAAAGAATGGCTACGGAGGAGGGTATAAAAAGCCAATCGGAAGGTGAAGATGATTAGGTGACCAATACATCATGAGATCCAATGTGTAAATGTAGCAAGGACATTATGGTTTCTTCTCCAACTCTTACAGTAAGTACCGGCGTCCAGTCTGAAAAACAACAACATACTTCACTGGCCAAGGTCATAGGGAGTTGATCTTTAGACCAGGAGGAAGATTGCCTCATACTGGCCATCCAACACCACTTACAGCAGCATACGATCTCCCATCCAGTGACCCGCCATGCTTAGCTATAGAGAAACATCAACAGGGGGTTGGATGCTGTTGTGGGCTACAACTGCCTCATTGACATATAACACCGGTCTAAACTTCAAGAGATGAAACTCAGCTCCTAACAAGTCATCCAGCTCTGTCTTGTCTTTACAGAGCTGCAGATTATAATATCAGACACAGGCTATCCAGAAGATGAAGAATCAACTCTGCAAAAACACATCAGCTCAGCTCCATATACCCTCCATCACACCGATGTCTGCCCGGGGTCCTCTGAGCAGCAATGACCCCCTAAACACAGCTAGGACCTGAGGGACACAACACTGCCACGTCTCCCAGTCCTGGTCGGCTACCTCAGACAGCTAACACACCGCTGTCTCCTCATGCTTGACGTGTGTAAACACAGGCACAGAGAGTATCTGGGTGCTAGGGTCAGCCCGGTCCCTTTATGTTTACACGTGCGTGTGGCCTTTGACCTTGACAACTTTGACCTAAGACCTTCGTGACCAGGGGCATCCAGACTGGCGCAAAAAGAGGACACAGGAAGTAGAAGGGATACTGTTTTTTTACGCCTAAAGTGCCTCAATGGAGGATTTTAACCAAACATGGGGTTCACCTGATTCCAGCTAGCATCAGAGCCTTACACCATCTGTTTGTGAGTAATGTCCCTAGTCCTCCCCACCGTACCTGGAGACAGTTCTGGACCTGGTGAGGGCTTTGCTGATGACCAGAGATGGAGCTGACTGTCGACGTTGACTCAGGGACTTCAACCTCTGTGGAGATGGAGGAGGGGGGGGGGTACAGGGAAATGAGAGAGCAGGATGAGAGGGAAAGAAGCAGAGATGTGGGTCGAGTGATGGGAATATAGAGTGAAAGGGGGGAAAGAGAGGGGGAGGGAAGGCTTGAGAGACAGGCTGGACACAGCAGAGATCCAAATCCATTGGCCTTCAAATATGACTAATTTTTCCCAGCTGGCTGGTGAGACACATACTGACACGTATGTGTTCGTTTCTATCCTGTAGCTCCGGAATGTACTCACCACCGATGTAGGCGTTATGGTGACCAATGACAGCCAGAAGGGTTTAATGGAAGTGACTTTACCCTTGGAGGTAGTTGTGACAAAACAGCATTGGGGTGTTCCCTCTCTCAGACATTAGTGGTGTTACCTCGACTTGTATAATACATCGTTCACTGTACTGGAAGGCCAAAGTAGATTGGATGAACTTATCTAAAGGTAAACACGAAGGTAAATAAGGGAATCACATGTTGATCCTCTCGGATTTTCAATGCTATGGAAATTTGGTTACTCTTTGGGTATTTACCACCATTTACCAATTCTAAAATGTACTAATATATTTTACATTAAAATAATGGCTTGTCTTGCACCTGATGTCATAACCACATTTGATTCAAAAGCTACATTTTTGGAAAAATATTTTTGTTTTAGTTTATTTTAAAATATAGACATTTATGACAAAAAGCTGCATTTGGCCTATCTTGTTCCATAACATCTACACCTAGCATCTACTCTAAAGACCATTTTAATAATCTGACATCATCCGCTGTCTCAACTGGTTATAAGGCCTCTGTAAACATTGGTAATGACAGTGGGATTATGACTCAGTAATGTAGGATTTATGACTAGAGGGATAAAGTAGAACAACTACAGAAGCAGCCCAGTATTATTGGAAAGCTTTCTGATAGACTAGCTGCTATTTCCACACAAAGCAAGAGCAGAGGGAATGCCTCCAGCTAAATTCTGCCATAAGTCTCACACCTCCAGACACCGGTGACTAAAAGTGACCCACTTGTTGCAGAACAGCATTTAACTGCAGCTTTTACACAAACACAACAGGGTCAGTTCAAACCCGGAGGAATATATGAATGGATGAATTAACATTTGCCTATAATAACTTTCAGTCGGTGAAATTTTTAAATGTCACACAAAGCATTGCACATTTTTATGAAATAGCGCCAAAGCACTTTTACAGGTGGATGCTGAAAGTCACGTTGTTTTCAACAATTAATTGAGTGACAGGCACAATGATGGGCCATCTGTAAGGACATTTTCATTGGTTTCTTTAACTCGAGCCCGTCGCACTTAGCCAAACCATTACATGTTATATGGTGCGCTCCTGGACACAAGGCGCGCATCATATTTGCAAAAGGCTCCCTTGCCCCTGGATGCATATGTAAGATCTAGCAATACATACATGCAGTTGGACATGCGTGCGTAAAACGACTGTAATACAACATTTAAAATAGAGTTTTAATTTACCTTCTTGTTGTCCTGCGGCACGCTGGTCTTGGACTCGCACGAGAGCGACGTCCTACGGCTCAGCTCGTTCTGTTGTTGTGGTGACATGGTTTCCATCCAGGTAGAGTTTTGCGGAAAAAGGCGAGCGACAACGCTGGCCTTACTGTTTAAAAGCTATCCAAATGCCAAGTAAATAAAAAGCCCCATAACAGTCCGTACTGGTTTGAAACATTTCACTCACGTGCCGCTGTGCTTGTGCAAAATACAGAAAAAAACATATTGTCGAAATACAGTCCAAACAAATGACTTCGAAGTACGCACTGGATCTGTATCCTATACAGTTCAACCATTAATAATGGAAAAAATTGTTGACGAGTTGTCTGTTGTGGAAAACGACCTGTCCAAGAGATTCACTTTGTATATCTGATCGGCTATGCTCGCACTTCACTCAGGCTCTACACACACTATATCCAGTAGTCTACGCAGCTTTTACGCGTCTTTACGCATGGACTTGGGCGCGCAGAGGAGGAGGTGCATTCTGGGTCCTAGGGACGAGTTAGGGGAGAAAGGTGCAATTTCTGTGTGGGTAAGGGTTGAGGGTTTCCTCGGGTGGGGGTTTATCGCGAATAATATGAGTTTATTTTACAGATTTGGTAGAATGATTGCTGTTTTTAGATTGTTTTAAATTTCTAATGTATTTCGATGTAAGAAGTTATCGAATTGGGATCCTCGAATTTGTAGAAGGCTTTCTTGTTTTGCAAAAAAAAAATAATAAAGAAGAAATAAGAATGTAATATAACCAATGTAACTGCAGCAGCAAGCTAAACTGGGACACAAACTAGGCTAAAGTGAATAGAACCAGGGCAGTGAGCGTCTGTGTGCGCGTGTGCGTGCTTGGCGCGTGTTACCCAACCCATTCCCAATCACAGCCCCATTTAAAGTGGTACAAAAACATCAGATGATTTGATGAATGAGGGTAATAATGAAGTGCCTTGGGCAGAGATTGAACACACAGTTCAATGTATGCTCATCATTGCCGCTTGGAAAGTGAAACTTTCTCCTTTAACTTTCAAGTCTACTTTGTCCCTACTGCAATAAATAAGGTTTCCACTGAAAAATCCTAAAAGCCTATCTTAAACTTAATCCAATCCTCACTCTAACCTCAACCAAGACATCCCATTCCTAACCTGAAATGTAACCGTTACTCCTAAACCTAACCCCTAATCTTAACCCTAAATATAATTCTAACCCTAAACCCTAATTTAAATAGTCCTATTAAATTGAGGATTAAAAAGAAAGAAAATATGTCTGAGACGCCAACTGCAGAAAGCCCTGACCTTTCATCATGTTTCATGTAATGGCGGGAAAAGGTTGGTGTGTTTTGGTCCTGAAGGTCCAATACAACCAGACATTGTGTTAATTTTCCAGATAATTAGAGGATTAGAGTGGCATCCTGCCTGTGCTCTGTGGGGTTCCATTAGCAGGGAATGTCTAATCTCACAGCTCATCCACATTGTGAGCAGTCAGAGCAGCCAACTAAAATCTCATCATTAAACTTACATCATTATCTCACCCTTTTTTTCCCTGCCTATTCCCCTCTTCCTCAACCCTCCCAACCACCCCCGTCTCCGTTCCTCTCTCACCTGTCTCCATGCCTTTTTCCTCCAGTGGTTCTATTGATTTAATTAGCTGCCATGAGAAGCCAATGTTCTAGACCGACAGGCCAGGAAGAGGAGTGTGCGTGAGGACATCAACTCCTCTTGACATGCAGCAACTGGCAACACAGAATCATTATTGAAGTCACATTGTCCGAAAACGGAATACCACAGGGTTGAACGTTACAAAAGCACACGGTTGGCTTCATCCAATAGATTGCATACAAGGCCGTCGGGTGGCGGGGGATGGTGGATATCATTCCCGGGGCCCATGGCTTGGAGGGGGCACGTTACTGTGTGGGTTTAGTAATTATTTGTCAATCAAATCAATATTTCAAACCAAAATAATACACTTGTGTAACGTATCTGTCCCAATCCCTGCCTTATTCAGACCAAGATTCTTCCAGTCTTCACTTCCAGTGAAGTTACAAATTCTGATACTGAGGCATATATTTTGTCACAGGGTTCGGGATTCCAAGCGACGACCCTGATTGTATACACTTGTCACATGTTGCATCATGTCTGCTAAACCAATGTAATAGGCTGTTCCTTCTTGCCCTCTGTAGCCTTTATGAGCAACAGACATCAGAGGAAGGAGATGTTTATTACTAATAAACCAAAGACTGATGCGTGAGCTAAATATTTATGAAGTGGGTTTTCGTTTTCTCTCTCTCGTCCAGTTCTCACTCGCTCACGCTCACCCACGCACACAAACGTACACTTCTGTTTATGGAAAGATTCCTCTTCTGTGTCAGCATCGTTAAAAGGCAGTGCATCATCTCCACAGAGAAAATTTCCAGCAACGTTTTTGAACCTCGGGAATGGGCAAGAGATGTCAGATGATTTAGGTTAAGAGCTCTGTGTGGTTTTGGGTTCCGTGGGTTCATACAGATGAAATCATATTGTAGTGGACTCTTTCTTTCTGGATATTCAAAATACACATTCACATCGCGCTTGTGTGTGGATGAGAACATTTAGGTAAAGAACTGGGACGTCGCATAAGCAAAGCAGTCAAAATCATTATTCTCATCAGTACTTCTGCAATTTGTGACAACAGTAAAATGCACTATGAAGCGTTTTAGATAGATACTGTACCATTAAATGTGTATGAAAGCTTTTGTGTCTTTACATGGCGTTGATTGGATCCATTCTCTAGTTACCGTTTGTTGCTAGTAGGCCTGGGTTATGTCTATTAGCGTCTCTGACCCCTTCGAAAACTAGATGAAAGATCTCAAAGGATTTCTATCCTACATATTTTCACTCTCAATCTGGTAAAACAGAGTCCTATACCCTGCAGCAACACTCCCTGTGTTGTCGACCTATTTCTCCTAAATTAATCATTTTCACATTGCAGATGAACAATGATGGCTTACTTCTAATCCAAATTAGGTATCATGCCACAATTTAGGATTTTCAGAGGCGTCTTCAGTTGTAGTTTACTTCAGTAATCTTTGTTGGATTGTAAATGAGCGGTTATCGCTGCCTAAGAAAACAATTGCCCAGAGCCTGGAAACATAGGAAACAAACAACCCAACAAACTAGTTGAAACCTCTATTTTTAAAGTTAGCATCCTGTTACTTAGCTCCCTGACAAAATAAAAGCGCAATTAAATAATGAGGAATCTGCAGGGAAAGTCTAAGTTATGAAACAAATGTCCATGTTGCAGGTGATACTCCTCACTCGCTCATCACCACAAAACTCCAAATCCCTCAAACCTTTCACACAATAGATCTGAGGAGACAGAACTGGCCAATAACTGGTCTAAAGATAAATTATCCTGTTCAAGTAACTGGCTAATAACCTCTTAAAAGTTAAAATAATGTTCTTAAAGCCTACATATGTGTCGTAAGATGTAATAATTAGTGGTATACTTGCATGAATATTCACACAGGCCAATTTCACACTATTTTGTTGTTGGCATCAACCCAAATCATTCCAAAACCCAGACCAAGACAGAAATACCTTTTAACGTACACATGTCAAAATCCCAAACTATTCCTTTACACGGCCAAGTGCAACAAGTGGAAACGATCCCTGTTCGTCGTCTTTAGAAATATTTAGTTTATATTTTTTATGATTTCTCAACACATATTCAACAAGAAAAAAAAAACTTCTTCTGAGTACATTTTTCTGTATAATGTCCATCGTAATAAAACATTTATGCCACGTTTTATTGTATATTATGATGAACCTGTCATTGGTTTAGGTCAGCAGCAGGTTAAGTCAACCACTGGAGGGGACCCCCCCCCCTAAAATAACAATGGACACAAACGTACAGAGCAAGGGCTGAACGTTTTTTTTTAGTGTCCTGCTGGCACCCACTTCCCTTTTTGTTGTAGTTTCCCTTCCCCTTCTCTTAAAGAGACTACTGAGACACTCACGGCACCCACAGAATCCTCTGGACTCATGCTCAGGGATAGGGCAGGGTAACAGGTCCTTGGGAGGGCATGTCCAGGTCAGTTGGAATGTGGAGGATCCACATGACATGATGTTTGTTAGGAATGCTGCCTGTGAAACATCAAACAGACCTACATTCATTCACATACACACCTACCCCAGGAAGCCAATGCTGAACCATGGAACTGGGTCTTTATTTCCTTCATAGCCTAACCCAAGTGAGACTTTGTGTAATGTTTCACGACTAGTTCAACAGTTCTCAATTTACTTGGAGGCCATGACACTGACACAAGCTCTAAATTCACAAACCGTTTAGGAACACCAATCTAGGACAGCAAAGCTGATCTAGTGTAGGAGGTGAGGAATGGAGGCCAAAGTTTTCTTCAATTTCTAGTTTCTGCTGTATCACAGCAATTCATATTATTATAATTATCTGAACAATTTCATATCAATTAAAGAGTAGATTTCTCTTACAATTTGAAGGTCAGATCGGGCGCATCAAACAGTTTATTTGAATTGCCTATTTGAATTGCCTTCTAAAGTTTTCTGCATACAGTACAGCTATGTTCTCCCCCCTGTATGAGATCTAACATTCAATGTAAATTCCATCTTTCGTTTACAGGCTTTGTTACCATCTTTACACTGACATGGCGTCTCCCCTGTGTGTACTCTTGCATGTCTGCCTAAGTCATGCTTCCGGTTGAAACGTTTACCACAGTCTTTGCACTGATAAGGTTTCTCTCCTGTGTGTATCCTGAAATGAATAGTCAGGTGGCCCCTGCGGGTGAAGCCTTTGCCACATTGTTTACACCGATATGGTTTCTCCGCTGCTGCAGAGCCCTCTGGGTAAACAGAGGGGGGCTGATCACTGGTTGGTTGGGGTGTGACATAGCCCCCTCCGTCAAGTTCTATTTGAAGCTCTTCTGTTTTGATGATACGTAGAGCACCGCTCACTCTGTCTTCCTCCGTTTGGTTTTGGTGAAGATCTGTGGGCTGAGGATCCTCTTTCTGAACGAGTCTCAACTTATGATGTTCCTCTTTGATGTGTGTGTGCTCTGGATCCTCCTGGCTCAGACTGGAGCTCCACTCCTGCTCACAGTTCTGCCGCTCTAATGGAGCAACTGGGGGGAGCAGCTGGACGTCTGGATGGAAAACCATATATTCAAACAATATTTTAATAAAACAGCTTGGACACTAGAAGTTGCTTTTAGTTTGCATGTATAAGCCACATTTGTTTTTTATTCTAGTTAAACCAGTATCTGGTCATGAGGTGACAATTATACAACTGGCCTCCCTCTGCCCAGAAAGGTAACTTTCAACTTTTGACTTCGACCAATTTGACAGCCCTGCAAGAATTTTTGTAACTCACCGAAATAGTTTTGTTAAGCAACTATTTACTACTCACACACTGATGCTAAGTGTTTCAATTTCATTTTAGTTACATTGGCGAGCTGAGACTTTATTATCTGCCTTTATTTCAGTTAAGTCACATCTATGAGCTGACACTTTAAAGAGGATGGGGAAATTAATTCAATTTAATTCATCTGCTTTTCTCTCCTCTTTACACTGAACTATGTTTGTGTGTTCCAACTCAGGGTGTGAACTTGTTTAAAATGTAACCCTAAATAATAAAGCTTTTTTCCAACAACGTATGTAGGGCACCTACAACCAAACCACTTAATACTGCTACACACATGCGAGTCACTCCCCTCCGGTAGGGGGCTACGGTCCTTATACTTACTTATACAGTAAATGTTTTGCACATTCCCTGGCGGGTACTTTCTTTTTACGTTTATTTTTTTTTATTTTTACTGTGTGGTTTTTCTTCTTACTGTGTTTACTGTTAAGCACAAATATACCAAAGCAAATCTTGGGACATAAATTAACAAAGACTATAGACAGCAACATTTTGAAAACAATGTGTGCAAACATTGGACGCCAAGGTTGTTTATTTGTAATTAATACTTGAGTTTAACCTGTCGAAAAGTACATTTATATACGCAGTTTGTGCAATTAATATTGTTCAACACAAAACTCACATTATAGAAATACTTTGTAATAACTATTATGTACATTTCGAAAATTCAGTAATAGGCCTGCTAATAATTCCCCCGTAAATACTAACTCAAAGTATAACACTCATTATTTTCAAAGCATTAACATCCGTCCCCGTATACGTTATTTTATGCTGTTTTTAACGCTTTCATAGCAGTCAATGATAAACGCTACATTTCTGGGCGCCCCTAGTCAAATTTCATTATGACATTAGTCCTTAACAAACCTGCACTGTGTAATTGTATTTCTGGCTTGATACTAATGTCCAACAGCTTCCGTAGACGGACGTTCTCCTCGGCTGCACGAAAGATTTCTTCCTGGTATACTGCGATGGTCTTCTCCACCGCCCCAAATATCTCCACAGCAGCCGCAGACAAACGCTCGGTAACAAATACGTTTAACAACTGTAGTTTAGACATATTAGCAGTTATTATGACAGTCTAGCTGATGCTTTTAAACATTTTGGTTGCAATCTGTCTCATTCTAGCGGCTTAAAAACAATGTGGATGTGCCAACCGTCGACGTTGTACTTCGCTACAATAGCGACATCTGCTGTTTTGGAGCACAAATCCAACTCGGATACCCAACTTAGAATTTGGCCACTTAATTTGGTACACCTATTCGGACAGAAGGTTTGACATGTTCTGTGTCCAGGGATGCCCTTCGTCACACACTAATGTAAAGAGTGATTATTTGATTAGGATTTATTTTCTATTGCACCATTTTGTTGCAAGATTTTTCTTTTGGCATAAATCACCGGTTATATTCTCCTAAATCAATCAATACAAGAAATCAACAAGCATTTTGGGGTTTAGAACGCTTTTATTTTGTAGGCACCACCCTGTTCACCATGTTGAAGAATGAATAAGAGAAAGAAACACTTACCAGTTGGGCATACAGTTGGTGTGGGTGACAGTGAAAGGCAGTGTGTGTGTGTGTGTGTGTGTTTCACCTGTTCTCCAGTCTCCTATTTGCTGCATGTACACCTAGGGGAAGAGAGGAGAACAATTACATTTGATTTAAACCCCATTCACATCTTCACTGAATTACCAGGTCCCATCTGAAAATGACTCTTCATGACTCATTTTATAGATAAATTGTTTTCTATCCAGTATAAATAAAATCGCTATATCTTTCGATTGATTTGTCAATCTGCAATTGTCACTAAACACTGAATACAATATTATTCAACCACAAATACTAGGAAAAAACTAAATGCCCTCGAGAAGCATATCTGTGAACCCATAGGTTAAATGGGGTTGTTTCCCTCCACGCCTATTAAAACAAGCCAGCACAGACTCTCCTGTTTTCATAACAACATGGTTGGGTATCAATCTGCACCATCCAAACCATATTTAAAAATGTACAAATAAATGGTGTTGTTTTGTTAACAATTTTTTTGAATGCACATCGTCAAACCCCAGAGTTGATACTTAGTGAATGCCCTTCTGAAAGCCCTGACCGCTGTGAATCAGAACCTGGTAAACACTTAGCGTGAACTTTATCTCTTTTAAATGTTCCAGGCTTGGTACATTTGGTTGAAAGCTAATGAAACACAGCAATATTCAAACTGGGTCTCAGATGTTTCAAGCTAATATAGCCAAGGGGTGAACCTGGAGCACACCACTGCTTTCACAGTAGGGATGTTCTGATAACACAACTTAGACATTCGAGGGCAACCCTTTACTTTAAGAGTCCAAACAGTGTCTCTGTAGACGCTCTATGGATTATGTACTGACTATCTACTAACCTTAACCTGGTTCTAAACGTAAGTCTAACCCTAACCTCAGCAAGCAGTTTTTTTTTTTATCAACAGATAGTTGAACATTTGTTGATTGTGTTATGATTCATATCAACAGATGTACTTTTGGGTTCCCAAAATAAAGTATAGCCCATTTTGGTGACACTACAACAGACACTGGCGTTTTTTGGAACACAAACTTCAGTGGCTTTGCAATGCATTCAGACCCTTTCACAGTCATTTGGTAAATAGACAAAAAAGTATGGAACGGTGCACTGGCAGCGATCACAGCATGTGTTTTGGGTATGCCTCTACCAGCTTTGCACACCTAGATTGGGGCATCTCTGCAAAGAAACTCTGATGCCGTGTTGGTCACTGGGTCTTTGGTCACTGCCCTAACCAAAGCCCTTTTGGATGGTCTGGACTTAGACCATACAGCCAACATTTCTTCCATCTCACAAAGACAAAGCCCACTGTGCTTTTTAGGAACTTTTTATGTTTTTGTTACTTCATCTTTCCCGATCTTTGACTTATCACAATTCTATCTTGGAGGTCTATGGAGAGTTCCTTGGACTTCATGGGTTGGGGTTTTGCTCTGACATGCATTGTGAAGATTGAGATCTCATGTATGCGTGTGTGTGTGTGCATTTCTAAATCATCTCCAATCAAATAAATTTGCCACAGATAGACAATAATGATGTTCTAGAGACATTTAGACATTGCATAATTAACATTAACAATAACCCCCCCCCCCCCAATATATTTCTAAAAATGTGTTTTTACTTTGTCATTATAGGGGGTTATGTGTAGGTCTATGGTAATTGTTTTTGTCTATAACAAAATGTGGTGAAGGTTTCTAAATAGTTTCACAGTAACTATACCTGGGTTAAGTTTCAGCAAGCAGAGGACCATTTTACTCTGTGTCCCAAGCTACCAAGACAGCAGCTACTGTTCCAGGGTCATCAAGAAATATAGGTCATGAAAGGCTATATGACACTTTAGCAGAGCATCTTTAATAACACAAACAAAATAATTTATGAAAAGCTAAATTCACACACTCTGCCCTATTCTGATCTCTTGTTGAATTACTAGCAAAATAGCTGATCTTATTGGTCAAAATACCAACTACTGGTTAAGATGTGGGCTGCCTCTGTAAATGCAGCCGTAAACTTTTAATCAATAATAATTTGTATTTATTCTAATATTTTATATTAAGTTAATATAAGCAAAAACTTACTTCCAGTTAAATGTTTTTTAGATTCTAAAAAAGGACAGTAGCAAAATGCAAAACTAGAAATCCGTCAGGAAGGATAAAAAGAGAGCAATTATCTGTGGCCACCACCTGCAAAACCATTCCCTTTTTGGGAGTTGTCTTGCCTCCCCAGTGCACCGTTTGTCACTTTCATTAGCACCAAAACAGGCGACACTGATTGCTTACGCTTCCTAACTGGACATATTGATATCCCAGAGGTTTTATTAACTTGGTGTTATACAGTAATGTTTTTAAGCAGTGAACACTACTAAAAACACTGGAAGTTGAATCGTTGGTTTTTCTCAGAATCTGGCCAGAATGCACTAGAATTCTTTGGACCATTTACTCAAATGTTATTGATGATTCACAGATAGTGTTGTCTTTTCAATTGAATGACCCATTGATGTTTTTTCAGGCCTTTTTAAGCTCATCAGCTCTCCCTGGGAAAAGTGTAGAATTTCTCAGTTCCTGTACCTCTCAGGTCAGATTGTTCCTTCATTCGTTTGTTGAGTCAGTATATAGTTTTTCACATTTCTTCAGACTCTGTATGTTGTTTTACTCCTGTGTTTCAATTACATGCTTTCTACATCAACAGATAACAAATATTTAACAGAAGCTAACCTCAAACCCTTTTTTGTGGGACGGGGATCCTAAGCGGCTTGGGTAGTCTGAATGTTTGTGCAAATACTGGAATAAATATTAACAGAAAGCTAATACTCTCACTAACATGTATATGTAATGGTCACAAGCCACAAGTTGCTAGGTAAGATATTTAAAATTGAGCATCATAGGAAATCCTAGAACAAGACATCTACAATACTGTATCAGGCGCCAAAATGCTATCACAAACCCCACAAAACTGTCACTGGCTAGTTGGTTATTAACTTCCATTAAATACTAGAACGCAATTCTTTCTGTAATGTTAAGCTCCGCATGAACCCATAGTTTTCAGATAAAATGGTAATAAGACGTGAAAGTACACTTTCTAAAGGCTGTAGTTGTAGCTCCATCTGTCAGACAATAAGAGAATATCTCTCTTACTAAAGAACAAAGCTTCTGCACAAGTGGACCCATTTCTGCACATTTATTTTAATTGTTCTAAACACACTTTGTCACATGTTGTTCACGCCTTCTTACACAACTTTTCCTACTAACCTACAGCCAAACCCCCATTCAAATCTTAAGACAAGTTTGTTCGTCCGTCAGCCATAAAGAAGGCTATGCAGTGCGTCTTCTACGGGTTTTCCAGATTAATACACTACTGACATTATGCTCCAAGTGAGTTGTCAACTTAGACAACAAAGACGTCACCTGACCGTATTGCATTTGGGTGACTGTGGAGGATCTACGCTTTGGGCAAAACCATAATATAATCCTGAATAGTAAAGACCAGATCCACTGTTTTGTTGGTACTCTAAGATAGGTAGAGTTAAAAGAGGTTTCACCTGCACAAGCGAGACACTATCCTCGCTGTCCACTTCTGTAGCTTTGTGAGGAATGGTTGTGTGGCACGATGACACTGATAATGTTGATTCCAGCCAGGTTAGGTCTCACAGTCAGCCATCTTGCCTGTTTTCTACAATGTGTCTTTGCCTCCCCAAACAATGTCTAACTGCAATTACCATAAAATTGGCAGTCATGTGGGCAGAGATAGTCTGGAATGAAACCCACTAAGCCTATGATTTACCAATGAGATGTGCAATAAGACTCTCAGGTCAAATCCACTTAAAAAAAAAAGCATAATTCATTGAGTCATTCATCCTTCATCTCTTTGAAGTAGTAAACCCAGTATATGTTTACTGTGCTGCATTATGTCAAGCAGGATAAAACAACGTGAGAGTTGTGGTGGGTAATACAACAACCGGCTCTAAAGGAGTGTGTGTCAGGGTACAGATTATATTTCATAAAGTATCACCTCTACATAACATATCAAACCACTCTAGGTACCATACAGGGCTAAAGACCAGACACACGTACAGCCTCTAAATATATTTCCCAAAATAAACCCATTATTCAAAAGCAAAATTATTATCGTCTGAAAGCCCTGGTATAAGGCAAATCTTTGTTTTAGTGCACAATAAATAGGCCCATGATAGCAATAAAGTACATCAGGGATTTAGGGTTTACTACTAATATATCATGCTTATATGCTGTATCCAAGCCATACCCTCTAATGCCTTATTACTTCATACATTTTTTCCAGAATTAGCGTCACCATGTTGATGTAATCCATTCAATTATTTGTCAATTATTATTAAATAAATTATTTATTGGCTGATCCTTTCAATGATCTGCGTAACCTGGTCATCGTGAGGAATAGACTAATCAAGTTCGAAATTCCAGCAGGTTGACAACCTTCATATGCAAAGACAATGTTAGAAATTGTTGTGTAAGCCTCTAAATGATGAACACATAGTTGCTTGTTAAATGTATTACTACAATTGTACATGGATTTATACATTTTGTTTAAAATAATTACAAACCAAAAAATAAAATGTACACCGTCTTAAATATATTGAATAACTTCACCTTGCAAGAATATTGCTGAATATTTTCTGAAAGATCTGATGTCAGAGAACACTGAGGAAGTGACTCATATCCAATGAATTACCATACCCTATTGGAATGTGTTATTTTCCCAGTGTAATCAGAATTAAATATTTAAAGCCCTTATCAAACCACATTCATTTGCAGTTTATTTGATTTCTGTCAATTATCTCATGGCTCAATAGTTGAGTATAACTTATTTGCCTGTAGTGTTTTTACATGCTTAATAATAAATGAAAGTGCCATCTTAGCGTGCTGCATACACACAGTCCAACAACCAAAACTCAAAGACATGCCTTTGGATCTTTTTTTATTGTCCAGTTCGCTTAAGTTTAGATAGTTCACCAGCTCACTGGGCCAATGCCTTCACAGCTGAGATTCATTGTGGCATGGATTCAGCAAGGTGCTTCTCACAAGGGACTTTGATCCACATTGACTCACTGGCTTCACGCAGTCCCTGCTGATGTTTCAGTCACAAATACATGCTGCAGACCTCCACGCCACATCATCCCAGAGGTGTACTGAGATCTGGGGACTGTGGAGGCCAACTGAAGTCATGAATGTTCATGGAACAAGCTTCAGATTATGCATTGTATGTCACATTGTCCTGCTGGAAGAATCCATTTGAAAAAAGGAAGACTGTGACCATATTGATGCTCAATTGAAATTAACGAGCCAAATGCGTGCCAAGAAAACACCCCCCCCCCTACTACAACACCGGAATGCACCGTTGACACGAGGCAGGAAGAATCCATGATTTTATGTGGTTGGTGCCATATTCTGACCATAACTGATGTATGACGCAGCTGTAATAAGCATTTTTCAGACAAGGCCATTTTTCTAATCTTTAATCATCCCGTTTGTTTGTTACGGCGCGCCCACTTCAGTGGAACAAGGCGTGGTCTCCTGCTGCTATGGCCCATGCACCCCAAGGCTCGATGTGTTGCGCATTGAGAGATACCCTTCTGCACAGCACAGTTGTAAAGAGCGCTCAAGTCGCCTATTTGGCTTGAACAAGTCTGGCCTTTCTCCTTTGACCATTCTCATGGTCATGATCATTGTCTATAAATTGAAAAGAATTCCAGCTATTCGCCAGCTATTTCTAGGGTTATGGAACACCCACTTCTGGCCACAACATCCATACCTTGGTCATAGTCGCTTAGATCACCTCCCCATTCTCATGTTAGGTTGAACAACTAAACTTCTTGACCATATCTGCATGCTTTTTGTACTGTGTTGCAGCGAAATCATTCGCTGTTTGGCTATGTGCATTGTGCTACTCATTGTTATGACAACTAGCATATGCCTTCTAAACACGCAGAGATCCATTTTAACCCCTTGTAACCCGCTCTTTGCGCCTTCAGATCTTTGATCTGTGTATATTCACTGCTCGCATAAATTTACCCAATTGGTGTCTTTTATTGGTTGCATCAATAGACTGAGATGGCAATTGCAAAATGTTGATTATGCCAGCCAATTCATTTTGTTGTGGATTTTGTGTGTGCTTGGGATTATGACAGCTGGAGGATCGAATTTCCTGCATGTCAGACAACCAGGTTTCTGTTAAAATGTTGTGTTGGGTTCAGGGTATGGCAAAATGCAAGTTTGCTTAAAATCTTTGCTAAAATCTGCTAGTTGTGTCTTATACATTTTTGTTTATTACTATAGCAACCCCCTTCGTACAACCAGTCTCACAGCGTGGCAATAACTGACTAACATGTTGTGCTTACACATGCATACTGGTACATTACGACATCCCCCAAATTAAGAAAAAAAAAAAAACACACAAATTGAAGCCAGATCATACTCTTGTTTAAGAGACCATTTCATTTAACCGTCATAACATCTGGTTCCCTAAAGCAAATGCTATTTCGCTCAGCAAAGGAGTGTCTTTTTTTGTTTTACTTCAATTAACGTAGTTCACAAATGGCATTTCACATTTCACAGTTTTATTGCAGTTAGCCAAACTACTACAGGATGCAAAGTGCCTGAAATACATTCCATGGATGGAAGGAAACCACAGAAGGGTCACCACAGGCATACAGGACTTGTCTAGTACACTACAAACTACTGAAAACACACTGAAATCACAAGAGAACAAAACACTAACAGGAAGTTACATCATACACGTTTGTATAAACCGTCTACAGACCTGCCTGCCTCAAGACACATTGCAGTTGACATTGGGCCATTAGTAACCATAATTCAGATTGGTGTTTTTGAATCAACATGGGGCCTGGCTCGTGCCATTGAAGGCATTGTCACTGTCAACATTTGGAACACACAAAGCTGAGAGAAACAATTCAAAATAAAATCATAAAACAAAGATTTGATTTAAAAAAAAGTTTGTGTTGCTATACATAAGAAAAAAGAAAAAGAAAGATGTCCAAATATAAAGCCTTGGGGTACACCGTTAAAAAAAGGGAAACAAACAATTAGTATCTGCGACGTTTATTGTTAGGCCCATCAAAGCTTCCCCCAGCTGGGTTTCCCCTCCCAAAGCCCACTGGCCCGCCAACTACCCCCATGGGCCCAGGCCCTGCTCCCACTGCTTGTTGCTGCTGCTGGGGGGACTCGACCCCAGGACGGCCCCCCATAAGGGAAGATCCCATCTGATTAGGACCCCCCTGAGGAAACCTATCATTGCGCTGCTACAGTATGAAGGGATAGGTTTGGTGGAAATATGAGCAGTCCAGGTGACGAAGAATCAGTTGGATTATGTAAAATATCAATGTTCAAAGACCAAATAGGTGAATTAATAAAAACAATGTTCATTTCGGCGAGGCAACAAGATGTTCCAAACGTCAAAGTAGGCAAGCAGAGGAGTTCCAGGTAGAGTCATAAGGAGAGAGGAATCAGTCCATTAGTTATAAGTGAAGATCTGACCCAATAATGATCATCCCTTTCCCAGCCCCACTAACCTCCTGGTGTTAGTGAGGATGGGACCACATCACGGAGATGCTATTTATATGACGATTAAAGATAACGTAATGGTAAGTAAAAAAGATGCCAGAAACGACCAGCTGAACATGAACAGCTAAACCGTGGGCCTTAAATGCACACTAACACAAGTTCCCATGACCATTAAAATCACAGTCATTGTTTAAAGAGCATCTAAATAGCCCTCTGGCATCTCCTCTCACCACTGGTTAAAACCATAAAGACACAAGAGCGAAACTAAACACTGTCGCATCTATACAATACCAACAAAGGTAAGAAAGTAGGATTAAAACAACGAAATAGAGGTAAAATAAGTAGGCGCCCATCTTTGCGCATACATTACCATGGCTCCATTCTCTGGCATCATGTTTGGTGCGACCATATTTGGAGTTCCCTCTGGCCCCATGGCGCCGCCCCTTCCGCTCATGCCCATTCCCATCATTTGGGGGGGCCCCTGGTTACCAGCGGCCCCAGCAACGGAGGCGGGGTTAAAACCATCTACACGCAAAACAATGTAGCATCGTTTGGTCACACTGGAAGTAAATCCCACCCTTCACACTCCCGTTGGCACTGTTGTTAATGTGGTAGAGGGATTGTACACATCTCTCAGGTCTGACATAACTAACTAACGTTGGTTGTTGGTCACAAGACAAATGATTTGCGTTTCTGAAGTATTATTTAAAAAAAGGAAATGTTCAAAATATTGAACCTTTGGGTAAACAGTTGTGTGAAAATGTACACACACACACACGTCTTGAATTGTGGGGGGAGAGGGGTTACAAAGATATCAGAACTAAACTCCAATACCATTAATTGATAAAGGTACTCCAGTTTAAGAACTCACAAAAAAACATTTGAAAACCTATGCAATTACAATAAACAGAAATTCTATTTATTGTGTAAAAAAAACTAAAATAGAGCCCTAGCCTTAATAGCTGGTTTAGCCCCATTTTCAATGAAATAATGTAATCTAGTCATTTCTTTTAACTGTCACCTTGGAGATATTTTTGCCCCCTCTACTCAAGAAGCAAAGCAGCCCCAGTCCATAATGCCACCGCCTCCATGCATTACGTGTGGAATTAAGGTCTTCTGTTCAAAGGGAATGTTTTGAGTCTGGCATCAGGTCAAAACAACTCCACCCTTGACTCATCTGTTCAGCACACATTGTTCCAGTAGCTTTGGTCTTCATCCAGATAAGGCCTGGCAAATGCCACTTGTGTCTTGATATCTTTGAGAGCCGAGGCCTCTTCATTTCCATGTAGGCCAGGTTGTGTGCAGTCTCTTTGACAGTTGACTCATGCACTTCAATATTAATTTTGGCAAGAGAGGCTTGTATATCCTTAAATTTTACCCTGGGGTTCTTAGATGTCTAAGAATTTTTTGCATAGCTCTTGGCTTGAATTTGGTGGGACGACCTGGAATTCCCTCCATTTGTAGATGATCTGCATGACACTAGAATTGCCTTTAAATGGCGCTGTAAGTGTTACGGGCATCATAAATCTTCGAAGGGTCTCAGATAGATCTTTTGATCTTGTTACAATGTGTTACCACAAACCGGACCAAGTTTCTTATCTTTATAAAACACTGGAACCCCCCAAGATACTGTATTGAATTTTACCTAATTTTCACGTTGTGTAGCACCAATATTTTATTCTTTGTTATGTTAATGTTATGTGAAGATCGAGGTGTACTAACTTTCTAAGAATAAAGAAATTGCATTATTGTTTATTTTAACTGCATACATGTTTCAAATTATATTTGTGTAATTTTTTTATATGGAATACCTCTATCAATAAATGTGGTTGAAATTTTGCTCAAATATCCATGTGTTGAATATAACGTTCTAAGGGGTGCACCTTTTCACCTGACTGCATTTCTGAATTTGTTACTTTTTGGTAACCCTCAATAAATACAAAGTTAACTGCATTACTTTATAATAGATTATAAAGCTATGATTCAAAATGACAAACCTGTAAAACCAATTTTTTGGGGGATTGTAGTTAATGTTGGTACAATGTTGTAATTATATAGCTCAGGTGAATGAAAAAAACAACCAGAAACCAACGTTAGCAGATAGAAAGACCCCATCAATATTGTGAAACTTCCCAGGTCACTGGGAACAGATATCACACCATACAGTCAAAACATTAAGAGTTCCATCACAGTACAAGAGCAATGGGGGACAAACTGTGTGAGGCCTTTTGATTGTCTGGTGGAATTGCAGATATTGGGCGAACAACCGCCATTACCAAGTTCTGCTTCTAGGTTAAAACTCAGGACTGCACAGTACCATTGCCAGATACACCACCCTGGACCCAAATCCCAAACTACATTCACAACCTCAACAGTGATACAAAACATGTCTTGAACAACATGTAAAAACATCAGTACGTTTACATGTAATTCATAAATGACAAATGGTGCAACACCTACTAAAAGAAGTAAGTGTCCACACAGGTCTTCAACTTCTGCATGAGACAGAGCTGTACACGTTTAGAACTGATCCCATTCACACAGCTGGAAATAAAGTATGAGACTTTCCCAAAGGGACTGATGTAGAGGAATGATACTATAAAAAGTACCCAAAACAGTTGTAGTCAACACCCACACAATAAATAATTCTATGCCTGTAGATAAAGTATAATCTACCAAATGTTGGGATTTGTGGATAATGCAATAAATGCAACAACAACTAATAATGCAATTAGAAGTTGAACTCGCTATTGCTTAAATTAGTGAACTATACATATACATATGGAGGTTTGTATAAAGGGCACACGTTTGTACAGACTTATATTTAACACAAGGCTAAATATAGTGAAAACAAAAGGTTACAACTAAAGACCTGACATTGCTTTACTCCAACCAACTAAGTAAATATCAGATGATACAACAGTAAAAAGATAATGAGTATTGAAAGTAATTATGTGCATTTCACACTTAAGGTTTGACATGCATACTTACGACTGCAAGTACCCCATTTTGACAAACATCCCAAAATACAGTAAGGCCACTATTTAATCCAAAAGTGGGATGTAGCTATTGCAACACTCAATAGCAAATGTGTTGAGTTGACATATGCAGCATGAATTCTGAACTGTAATCCCTTTAAAAGCCTCAATGCTGATAACTGATTCTCTGATTGAATTCAGGCATTACATTAGCTCTCTCACACCCAAGCATCCACGTCCGAATGAGTAGCACACGCACACAAAACCACAGCATGTTGTTGGACTACGCTGGAAGCACACCCTTACACCCAGCAGTGTCACAAGTTCCTGTGAAGGTGATGTGCAGACCCAAGTTTCATGAACGCAGTGGTCAGGGAGCCACTATGAACCTCACACAGCCTGTCCCACTCAGAGCAGCATCTTACAGGATCACAAGTACATCTGCAGCCCTGCTCATGGCCTTTTAGTGTCTGCGTATCTGAACAGGAATGCCAAAGGTCCGCATTGCCTTCAAAAAGGCTTGGCTGTTTTCCGTAGGGCTAAGGTGTCAACTGCCCCCAAATCCTCACGCTTTCCAGTTTAGAGTTGAAGGAGAATTTGAGCAAAGCTAACTTTCAGCCATATAGCAAACATCCTCCAAGTCCCTAAGATCTGCAGGCACCAAAAGGGTTAAGGACTTGTTTACGGACCAGTCAGTGCCGAGTCATCATCATGACCCTACCTCCCAAATTAATGCCTCCACGGGGGCCCAGTTCACCCATTCTCATTTCCTGTTCTCTCTGGAAAAAGTGAAGAAGAGGTGTGCACCCATAAACCATGTGGACAGTAACTACTAGCACCATTAGGACATGTCTCGGGCAGTTCCTCATACATCTCCCGACTCAAGTGACAACCTTTGTAATGCTCTCCGACTAGATGTCTAGAAGTCATAGTTACGTTAACAATGTTTGGGTGGATGCTGTGTCTGTTAGAATTAGTTAAGGAACTATATGGAATGAGTGTCTGAAATCCTATGTTTGTATAATTACATGTTCGTCCAGTATGGATTCAAGTCAACACGGCACATAACATACCAACATGTCTGTATTTGTTGATTGCCTAACAAACTGGGGACAAGCCAAAATAGAACATTGATTAGGTTCTAAATTGACCAAACACTGAAGTGACCATTTTGTTAACACAGAAAAAGGTTTACTGATAAGTTTTTATGAGAAAAGAAAAGAGTTGAGAAATCCCCAAACACCCTCCCTACATTGACGTTCAGGTGAGCTGAACATTATTAGAACATACAGTGGAGGAAAAAATTAATTGATCCCCTGCTGATTTTGTACATTTGCCCACTGACACAGAAATTATCAGTCTATAATTTTATTTGAACAGTCAGAGACAGAATAACAACAAAAAATCCAGAAAGACGCATTTCAAATAAGTTAAACATTGATTTGCATTTTACTCCCAGTTGTCTTTTATACAGGTAACAAGCTAATATTAGGAGCACTCTCTTAAAGGGAGTGGCTGTGATTATGAGAACGGTGAGGAATCAGACCAGAACTACACAGGATGATCTTGTCAATGATCTAAAGGCGGCTGGGACCATAGTCACCAAGAAAACAATTGGTAAATCACTACGCCGCAAGGACCCCCTATTCATGCCAATGAACATCTGAATGATTCAGAGGAGAACTGGTTGAAAGTGTTTTGGTCTGATGAGACCAAAATCAACCTTTTTGGCATCAACCTCAACTAGTCCTGTTTGAAGGAGGAGGAGGAATACTGCCTTTTACCCCAAGAACACCATCCCTACCGTCAAACATGGAGGTGGAAACATTACGCTTTGGGGGTGTTTTTCTGCTAAGGGGACAGAACAACTTCACCTCATCAAAAAGACAGATGGATGGGTGAGAACCTCCTTCCCTCAGCCAGGGCATTGAAAATGTGTTGTGGATGGGTATTCCAGCCTGACAATGACCCAAAACACATGGCCAAAGCCACAAAGGTGTGGCTCAAGAAGATGCCTAGCCATTCTCTAGACCTTAAAGGGAGCTGAAGGGTCAGTTGAACCATAATGACTTGAAGAGGATCTGCAAAGATGAGTGGGACAAAATCCCTACTGGCCCCTATGCAGGTGTGCATACCTGGTGGCCAACTTCAAGAAACGTCTGTACTAAGTCGTGTTTTGCAAAGGGGTCAAATACTTATTTCACTGAATAAAATGCAAATCAATTTATAACTTGTTTGAAATGGGTTTTTCTGGATTTCTTTTGTTATTCTGTCTCACACTGTTCAAATAGACCTAGAATAAAATTATAGACTGATAATTTCTTTGTCAGTGGGCAAACGCAAAAAATCAGCAAGGGATCAAATAATGTTTTCCTCCACTGTATGTTCACCACACACACACAAACATAATGAAACTGAAATAACAAATGATTAATACATTGACGTATGCGACCACCCACACAAAATCACTCAGATGTCTTTTCATGAAGTACATGCTGTGATCCTGGCCCAACTCTCTCAAACACATACACACACACACGTGGAAACATCATCAACCCTCCCAGGGCATTCACACACCAGTAATCTGTAAGTACATAACCCACAACACATTCTTCCCACGCACAAACAGTCATAGAAACATTAGATGCATACACAGCAAAGGTAGTTAAGGACTTTGGACACTAGCCAGCCAGGCTAGAAAAAGAAGTAGTCCAAAATTCTGTGCCATGCAATATGTCAAAAATAGGTTTTAGTAGCACTTGGGCTAGTTGTTCAACTAGCCGGGTCTGAAAAATGGACTAGCCTTGGGCTAGCAAAATTCAGAACATAAATTACAGTTGTAATTACATATCTACCGGCAACATTATAAACATTTAACAGAAAACTGCTTGTCCAAAGTCTAAATGCCTATATTAAAATCTAAATGTCAATAGATTGCTAGACGGAATCCTTTAAATAAATTAATTGCCATATGATTATATTTAAAAATACTGAGATATTTTTACAAAATACCTAACAGATTGCATTCAATAACTTTGTTGAAGGTATTTCAGCGCTACTCCACCTAAATATACTTACCTGGAATATAGTGGAAATGTTCAGTATTGAAGTTATTAAAATTAATCAGCCACTCCCACGCTCGCACAGCCACTCCCACGCTCGCACAGCCACTCCCACGTCCGCTTGCACAGCCACTCCCACGTCCGCTTGCACAGCCACGCCCTCGCTCGTCCGCTTGCACAGCCATGCCCTCGCTCGTCCGCTTGCACAGCCACGCCCTCGCTCGTCCGCTTGCACAGCCACGCCCTCGCTCATCCGCTTGCACAGCCACTACCACGCTCGCACAGCCACTCCCACGCTCGCACAGCCACGCCCTCGCTCGTCCGCACAGCCACTCCCTCGCTCGTCCGCGCAGCCACTCACAAATAAACACGGCCATAACAAAAACACACACATCCACACTAATTCTCATCATATTCACTCACACGCTCTGTTCAGTACAGAGGTAAGTTCATTAAAATGAACTGACAGCATTACAAAAGACAGTCTTAATGGTAATGAAATAACATAACGAAATCTTTTTAAGAACTGTTAAACGACTAACAAAACAAGATGCACAGTTTGTGTTCAAGCTCTACTCGAGTGTTTTCGTCTTCAGAATATCTAATAAATGTATTCTCCCTGAACTCAATATTCCAGAAATGGAGTGTAAGCTACTGCTGAAATGAAACACAATAACATTCTTAAACGCTAAACTAACAGGCAAATATATTCTGCACTGTAATGCTATGAATGCTTTACACAAACACAACTTTGGCCCTTTGCTCTAAACACTTCCAAAAAAATAGCGGCAAACATTGAATACAAACTGTTACCAAATGTTTACATAAATAGAAGTATATGCATTGGTTCTACTGCATTTTCAGCTTTGTCTTACTGACAATTTGAACCAAACATTCCCTGGACTGTTCCTCTGTTGACATGGGACAGGCAGGGGAGGAAGACATGCATGTGTGGTTTATTTGTGAGAGAGTTGGATTGGCATTTCCTGAAACCGAAGCACGACTCCCAGATCCTTTAATGGGTGAAGGTCAACAAAGAGTTTTGTTGTGGGAGTAACAATTTAGGACTAAAGGGGAGTTCTAGGAGTAGTGTAAGGGTGGCTGTATCAGCAGTGGGTGCTTTGTACGATATGTCCAGCCGGTCCTCTTTCTTTACGGCCTCTCAACACACCATAGAAACAGAGAAGAAAAGTTATTATGCATCAACATCATATGACATCCATAAGCATGCAGTAATACATGTGATCTAGATAGATGAAGGATGGTTTCCTGACCGTGTATGCATGGTTCACAACCCACCGGAGCAGAATTGTTGCAATCACCAACATGTTGACTGGACTCTTAATTTTGACTTCGATGAAAGAACGGCAGCTTTTACAAAGTGAACACTTTGTTTTTTTACCCCATCTATGGTAGTTTCTTCCAATCAGTTGTTTCGGTTGTAAACGCAGCTATTACAGCTAGATGTAAATTGCCCAAAAAAGGTTGATAGTAAATCTATTTTTCATGTTGTTTTTACAATAAAGAATATAGCCTATTTCTAGTTTACATCATTATTATTGTTACAGCAGTTTGTGCATCCATATTTTTTATAGAAAACCTTGACCTCAAAGAGGAAAAGTTGTTCTTTCTTGAACACACAACAAGCACCACGCATATTGCTGTTAATAGATTAAGAATTTGCTTTACCCTTCCTAACATCGCCACACCAAACCTGTCTGAGAGGATCAAGACTCCTCATTTAGAGAGTTAAATAAAGGCCTTCTCGCATTTCAGGGCTGGGCAATATAAAATATTACATCATTTGTCTTACAATTCCTCTTGATCTATCTGACTGGTTCACTAACCAAATTAAAAGTTCATCACAAGAAAGTTAATGTTTGCATTCTAAATCCTTATTCTAGGACTTTAAGGTTCGGAGTAACGAACGTTTGGGATGTTTAAGGAATTGTGCATGCCCTAGGGAGGGGCAACTAATTCTAACGAGTTGTGATGGGCTTAGTCTAATCTCATTATCACTTTCGAATGTTCCACCTCCTCTTGGTAATATTGTACCCAGATCTCGTCATAACAAGGGGGCTGGAGGCCACGGCTTCACCCGTCCTCCACCCTGCTTGTCCAAAACGTCAGACAGTTATGTGAACATTATATTAGTAAAGGCATGTTATAGAGGTCAAAAGCCAGAACAAAAATTACATTATTGATGACCATATAGGTATTAGGTAGGACACCGAATTAGTGTATCATACCACTAAGAGAAACACCAGTATTGAAGATGCACTGCTGAGGAGCTTATCACTTATGTTCAGGAATATGAGTTTCTATAAAAGAATGACAAACCAACATGAAAATATCCAAGACTGGTTTAAAAACATGGTGGCTGGGTTCATTTATGAAATAAATGTGCTGCTTACACCAAAGCGTCCCATCTGAAGGAAAAAGAAGTGGTTAAAAGTACATTTCTGATCTGGTTTATGTCTTTCATGCTTAAGGAACTTAGAGCAACACACCGTCACCAGTTCTTTTAAAGTAGCGTTTTTATGTTTCCGTTTAGCACATGTGGGTTGAGAGGGTAGCTACTGATGTTTGTCTAGTATAAAAGCAGCCACGATAACATCCCCAAATGTGGCGACACATTGCAGTAAATGTAACCACAAAATGGGAGAAGAAACCTCTTGTTAAAGAGAGAGTGTGAATTTGTACTCCTTGTGCAAGTAAATTACTTTTTAGATAGCTTTTGCTGCTGAGAATGAGAATGTCATGATTGCTTATTGGAACTCGTCTGAGAGGTGGTAATTGCACTAGCTACTGAGCGCAAAACAACCTTCTAGATCAGGGGTGGGCAAATATTTTGGCTCGGGGGCCACATCAGGATTCTGAAATGAAATGGAGGGCCACATTTGTTTTGGTAATTTGTTAATCATAATTGATTTGGAGGCCAGAAAAGGGCAAAAATTAAAACATACATTACATATGTAGATCCCATATAAGGTGTAAATATTTAAAATTCTGACTCAGATGTATAAGAATGGGCTGGTGTTTTTTTTATTCCCCCCAAAATAATTTTATTACAATCTGTGGGCCGGATGGGACAGCCTCGCAGGCCGCATTTGGCCCTCGGGCCGTAGTTTGCCCACCCCTGTTCTAGATGTACACAACCCTTAAAATAAATAACCAATAAAAAAAGCTGAGGTTCTTACTGAGGAGAGTGGTTAATTTTTCCAATCCAAACATAGTGTTTGGTTCCATTTTCTTTTTTTAAAGATGTTGGGATGTGTTTACATAAGTCCGAGATTTTGGGGACCTCTCCCACAGCCTCTAGGCTGATTCCTTCACAAGTCGCACCAGGCTCATTGAAAAACAGATACAATTTAACACTATAACATTTGGAAGTAGGATTTGCGCCCTTCTTAAGTGCAAATGACTCCTGCTTAAGAGTCGTTAGCAATGAGACAAATATTACAACAGGTTCAAAGGGTAAATATTCAGAGGTTGTCTGGTTTGGAAGCAATACCCCGTCAACAAATGGCAATACAAGGGAAAGTGATGCAAATGAGGAGTACTTTCTCGCCTGGCAATATCAGAACCTCTAAGAGTCCACACACGCATTCGGAAATCCCAAAAAGGCATTCGACATAGCAGACATAGTCATAATTCTGGGTTTGAAAGGTCCAGAGCCGGGTCAAAAACACACTTAAAATCACCACCAAATACTATCAGATCGGTGATTAGAGGAGGGATTTTCTCCAACAACCAATTGGCAAATTCAACATCAAAATTGGGAGCGTATACATTGATCAAGATGGTGCCATTACGACTAAATACCTCCCATTACCGTAAGAGATTACATTTGTAATCAGACTCAAAATTCAGACTCCTCTGGCCTTAGAGTTAAAATGAAAAATGAGAGACCTGATTAAACCTGGATTGTTTTTAAGCCTTTAGCGATCCTTATAAATGAGTGTCCTGCAAAAATACCACATCAGAATCTAGCATCTTCAAGTAAGAGTAACCTTAGACCTCTTTACAGGAGTATTCATCGATTCAGTATTCCATGATAAAAACCTTATAGTAGAGCGCCCCCCTAACCTAGTAATGCCAGTGCTAGTTCCTCCAGCCATATACAATAACAAATAAAAAAGGACAGAAAACAGGCCAATAATTTGCAAAGAAAACCAAGAAAGTTGTGAAAGAAAAATAATTTTACAGACAAAATTATGAAAAAGGCATAAAGATTGCACCTGAGAATCCAACAATCGACTATTCCATCTGGCAGACGAGCAGGTCAAGTTGCGTTAAAATCAACTCAAAAGTTGCTGTCAACCTAGCGCTGGGCTTCTTTGTAAAAGGCGAACTGCAGCCTTTTCCCACCGTGTTCAACACACAGACGGACAGGAAAGCGAAAAGAATTCTCCTTCTCGTACAGGCATTCATTCAAGGAACACAGCTCTTCTCCAAGCCAGGTCAGGGAAAAACCTTGGGACCGCAGAAGTATAGTAGGTCTCGGTTTTGAAATCAGCTCCTTATCCTGGAACTGATGGAACCAAATATTAAACACCCTGGGCAGTGTTCTCGCCTCCACCTATTGGGGGAGGGCGATGGGATAAGCCCGGTCCAGTTTCGGGCAAGCAGTAACAAACAAGATACCCAACATTCCAAGCAAAAACTAAATGAATCTGCCATCAATCTCACCAGTTCCCAGCCTTCCAACTCTGGATTTCCGGTCACCTGAAGGTAGCAGCGGCACAAGCAGGCCTTCGGGTCGCCATTCTTGTCCACCAGTTTTTGGTTCTCTGACATCAGTCGGCAATCAATTCCCCAAAGGAATCTATGTGGTTGCCCTAACAACTTATGTTGGGTTTGAAGGTGTCTATATTCCAGACATGGTCCTCTGCAGCGGCTCGGACACCACGCAGGGAACAAGATAGAGGGGCCAGAGCTGCCTTAATAGCCAGTGCCAAAGCTGTCTCCATGGCAAACCTCGAATAGAAGCCATCATTTCCTAAAGGAGAGTTGACTGGAGATCCGGGATGTGCGAAAGCGTAACCGCTTTCTCTGCCCCATGAAAGTCAGTTAGCCATTATGGTTGAACGCTGGTCGCTTGGGTCTTAAAATGAGACACTGAAAAACAGGTGGTTGGTATGGAGTATTATGGAGTGGTTGGTATGGAGTGTTGATGAATGCAAAGAAAGAATCAAACAATAAGAATTTAATGCACAGGAGCCTCTCAGAGTGCATCTACCCTATCCACATGCAAAACCGGAACTCCAGGGCACAGCTGTAAAAGAGACCTTGGTCTCAGTTGTTTCTCTGTATAAATCAAATGTAAGTACAATAAAAATCACTCTCCTTAATTCAATATGGAACAACAATGGAATTGTTTCCGTCGACACAGGGGAGAAAAAAAAATTGTTAGTAGGTAGTATGTTAGGCACAACTCAAAAGGGTTTTGATAAACAATTAATGTTTATTATTATTGTGATTAATCTCCTTAAAAAGTTTGTTTTGAAATATTAACCTTTGTCATTAAAAAAAAAATGCTAGTTAAAACAACTGGATATAGCAGCAATAAAATAGAACATTTGTATAATACATGTATAAAGTATGGCAACTGATTCTTTACAAATCAATTTCCCACTTAGTTTTTGAAAGTTACTATTCTAAACTAACATAGCCTAAAGTAAAGATGCTTTCATTTATTGGAATAAAACCTGAACTTTTTGTTGCTGGGTTGTGAGAGAGCAATGTGCAGAACTAGTAATGGTTCTTTACATGGTTCTTTACAGCTGCTGGTATTTTTGTGGCAAAGTCCGTATAACCATTTTTTACATAGCTAGGAATTAAATTCTCATGCCACCTGCCAGGTAAGCAAAACATTTTCAATATATCACAGGAAGATAAATGCTAAATCAGGGGTCTGCCAAGGAGGCTTGCAGGGGTCTTGATTTTTTTAATAGCTATGGGTGTTAGTAAAAATATGGCTTACCCATCAGTCCCACATGTCATGACCAGAAAAAGATTTAAACCTACAAACTTATTTTGAGTGCTGAGAAACAGGCCTACATCACACAAAAAAAACATGTTTCATTTACACATACATTTATGATTCTAGGAGAGCAATCAGAATCATGTAAATTCCTCAGTTTTATTGCAAACGGGTGGTTAAAATTAGCCAACGCTACAAAGGATTCAGTAGTTGTAGTTAAAAGTTGTATTGATTCCAAGAACATAAGTGCCAGCTTCTAAGCCGGTGCTTCAGCCACTGTGGTAGAAAAGTAAAACCAAGTCATAGAAGCTCTGAAGGTAACAGATACTGCACCAGGCTGGAAAGTGGCCTTAGATGGATAACGACACACCATCTGCAGAGATGGGCTCAAACAAGTTCATTGGCAGTTGTGACATTATTATATACAGTGGGGCAAAAAAGTATTTAGCCAGCCACCAATTGTGCAAGTTCTCCCACTGAAAAAGGTGAGAGGCCTGTAATTTTCATCACAGGTACACTTCAACTGTGACAGATAAAATGAGGAAAAACAAAATCCAGAAATCACATTGTAGGATATTTAATGAATTTATTTGCAAATTATGGTGGAAAATAAGTATTTGGTCACCTACAAACAAGCAAGATTTCTGGCTCTCACAGACCTGTAACATCTCTTTTAAGAGGCTCCTCTGTCCTCCACTCGTTACCTGTAATAAAGGCACCTGTTTGAACTTGTTATCAGTATAAAAAACACCTGTCCACAACCTCAAACAAACAGTCACACTCCAAACTCCACTATGGCAAAGACCAAAGAGCTGTCAAAAAACACCAAAAACAAAATTGTAGACCTGCACCCGGCTGGGAAGACTGAATCTGCAATAGGTAAGCAGCTTGGTCTGAAGAAATCAACTGTGGGAGCAATTATTAGGAAATGGAAGACATCTCCCTCGATCTGGGGCTCCACGCAAGATCTCACCTCGTGGGGTCAAAATGATCACAAGAACGGTGAGCAAAAATCCCAGAACCACACGGGGGGGACCAAAATAGAACTTTTTGGTAAAAACTCAACTTGTTCTGTTTGGAGGACAAAGAAGTCTGAGTTGCATCCAAAGAACACCATACCTATTGTGAAGCATGGTGGTGGAAACATCATGCTTTAGGGCCGTTTTTCTGCAAAGGGACCAGGACGACTGATCCATGTAAAGGACAGAACGAATGGGGCCATGTATCGTGAGACTTTGAGTGAAAACCTTCTTCCATCAGCTAGGGCATTGAAGATGAAACGTGGCTGGGTCTTTCAGCATGACAATGATCCCAAACACACCACCCGGGCAACGAAGGAGTGGCTTCTTAAGAAGCATTTCAGGGTCCTGGAGTGGCCTAGCCAGTCTCCAGATCTCAACCCCATAGAAATTATTTGGAGGGAGTTGAAAGTCTGTGTTGCCCAGCAACAGCCCCAAAACATCACTGCTCTAGAGGAGATCTGTATGGAGGAATGGGCCAAAATACCAGCAACAGTGTGGGATAACCTTTTGAAGACTTACAGAAAACGTTTGACCTCTGTCATTGCCAACAAAGGTATACAACAAAGTATTGAGATAAACTTTTGTTAGTGACCAGATACTTATTTTCCACCATAATTTGCAATTAAATTCATTAAAAATCCTACAATGTGATTTTCTTTCTCATTTTGTATGGCATAGTTGAAGTGTACATATGATGAAAATTACAAGCTTCTCATCTTTTTCAGTGGGAGAACTTGCACAATTGGTGGCTGACTAAATACTTTTTTGCCCCACTGTAAATACAAATTATATAAGTATAAGATGAAGGTACAATTGGGTATTTATGCAACCAGACCAACCCAAATAATTTGTCACTGACAAAGTGTGTGTGGAGTGGAGCATGGAACAGAGCCAAAGTGTGTGTGTAGTGGAGCATGGAACAGAGCCAAGGTGTGTGGAGTTGAGCATGGAACAGAGCCAAAGTGTATGTGGAGTGGAGCATGGAACAGAGCCAAAGTGTGTGTGTGTGGAGTGGAGCATGGAACAGAGCCAAAGTGTGTGTGGAGTGGAGCATGGAACAGAGTCAAAGTGTGTGTGGAGTGGAGCATGGAACAGAGCATAGAGCGGAGCGTGTGGAAATTGGCTTGAGCGCAAAACAGGTTTCCATAGTTTTGCAGTGGCAGCTATCTGTCCTGCTACAGTTTTGCTCTGGTAGTGCTCAAGTGAGAGTTCTGGGCATGCGCTGCCCAGCATTTCTGTGTTGCAAAGTGCTTCTACATAATCACAAATCTAGATGTGGTACGATAAATAGGCCTATGGAAAGTAAGAATGTATGCTTGGTCTGCTAACTAGATCTAGCGTGCCAATGAAGGCAGGGGCCAAACATGAAAAGGCAACAAATAAGGAATATGTATTATTCTACAATCGTTGTACTATTATTAACAGTATTTTTTATTATTTTACTGTAATGTTAACATTTCTATGTATAAAAGGTGACCACATAAACGTTATGAAATTCTTCACAGAACAAATCCCCCAAATCCTGAGATTCATTTGAAAAGTAGTTACTGTTATTAAAAATATTACTAAGCACTAAAATGTTACATCAACTTGTAGTTAAAGTTATTAAAAAAAAAAAGTGTTATATTCTGACCCATGGAATTTTAGCTCAGAACATATTTGGCTCAAGACCAAGCCCTGACGTACACCGTGCCAAATCAACACGAGGCTCACAGCACACAAGGCAAATTAATCAGGATCACACGTTTTAAATAAAAAAAATCACTGGCAATGGAAACCAGGATTAAAGAGTACTTAAATTATTTAAGAATGTCCTATTCAACAAATGTTGCAACAGCTTCTCTAAGACTCTAGCCATGCGCTGTGACAGCCTGTAGCTGAGTTTACACTGCCACTACACCGTAGAAAAAGAGGAGCAACTCATGCTGAGAGCTCTTGGCACCCGATGCTCCAGCTGGCTTGTTTTGTGACACGATGCAAAGCTCACTTGTCGGCACATCAAATAAAAGAAAATCACACTTCTATAACGATTAGAGTGGCGTGTATCCACTACTAAGGGAATAAAGAAGAAACCTGCCTCTTGCAGAATCAACTGCCAACACTGGTTTACTGGAGAAAATTGTGATGAACTTCATTGCTCTGGAGAACAATAAGATGTATTGTGTGTACATAAAACTAAAATTGAGGCATCAAAAGTGAAACGATCTGGACTGAGGTGAAATTCTCCGTATTCGCAGTGCGTTCAGGGTATACAGGCTGTTTGTGAAGTTAAGGTTGAACCGCTATGGCCTGTTTCTGCGTCTGTCATAGTTTACTGACCTTGTCGGCATAGTTGGGCTTGAAGCCATCTGCTTGGCGCCTCATCTCATCTTGCTCTCGATGGCGCTGCATCATTTCCTCCTCCTGCCTTCGCCGCTCCTCGTGCCTACACACAAGGGAGAAAGTTTAACACACACCCACAGAACTACGCACCTCTGACTCTTTACGACTACCGCGGAGAATCGATGGCAGGACACGCCCACGTACACACCTCATCTCGATATTTTTGCGTTTCTGCAGCTCCTGGTTGCGTAGCTCCTCTAAACGCCTGAGCTCTTCTTGACGCCTCATCAGGTCTGAGAGAGAGAAAAGGGTGTTTGTCTTCATGGTTTTGAGTGACAACAGCTTGTTAGGCCTGGATTAGGATGACTGGAAAAGGCCAGGGATTAGGCCATCTCGAGCATAGGTGTGTGTTCTGTCAGTGGGTTCCTTTGGAAGAATACCTTGTCTCATCATCATGAGCTGATGCTCGTGCTTGGCTGCCTCCATCTCCTGCTCTAGCTTCTCCTTGGCCTCCCTGATGTTGCGATCCACCTGGTCTCTCTGCTGTTTCTCCATCTCGTCCAGGGCCTTCCAGCGAGATGAGTACTCAAACTCAAACGTCCCTGGCTGGGCGAAGCGTGGGGGCTGCTCCCTCTCCCTGGAGAGACAGGGGGGTCGGGCAGGTCAGGGTATAACTACGGGCCAGTACCCTGTGTTTAAGGCTCTTGCACAGAGAGAAAACAATATTCCCCAGGGAGGCCACATACTTGTGGTACTGCGCAGTTTTCTGCAGCAGCTTCTCTGGGAGTCCGTCCTCTTCATCCAGCTGCTCGGTGGGTTCTACTATGACCGGCCTAGGAGACCTGGATACACAACAGTCATATAGCAGTTATTACGGAGAACGGCTATGATTTGGCATGTCTGGGGTATTCTGTGAACTAGGTAAGGTGTGTGTGGACAGTCTTACGTGGTGAGCAAAAGTGCCCCGTCAGCACAGCGGTCCAAGGCTTTACGCGCGGCAGGTTTGTTGGCAAACTCGACGAATCCCTTCCCTGTGGGCCTTCCACGGTCGTCTACAACTACAATGGCCCTCTCCACAGGGCCGAACTCAGAGAAGGCCTCCTCCAGCAGCTCATTGGAGACAACGGGAGACAGGTTACGCACCGTGAGGGCTGAGCCATGTGTGGCGAAGCGGATGCGGATTGGACGATTCTTGAGAACTTTGCCATCCAGCTCTGCCTTAGCAATCTCTGCCAGCGTCCTGGTTTCCTAGAAGACAAAGTTCGGATTGCTGCAATTGCTTAAATCAAATGTTCACCTAGACAGTGTTTCCTTTAGATTTTTTTTTTATTCAAGCAATGCAAGAAGCTCTAAAGTATCAAAAACATTCAAGTGAGCGACAATAGAATAGCGTTAACCCGTCTAAGTAAGTAGAGATTTAAACAGAAAATGTTTGGTGAGGCCCAAATTCAAGCTCATATGCATTTAAACCTGATTACAGGATACCACTACATATTGAACGCACTATAATATTAATCTTTAAATTATTTTGGGGCACACACAGAAATGTTAAAGGTTACGGTCACGTTAAGGCATAATCATCTTTTTTCATTCAGTTATTCCTACAGGATTCAGTATTAGGAATTTCTTCCGCTGCCGCACAAATCTGACAATATAACAGTACTCTGACGTCTTCGCTAGCCGGGGCTAATTTGAACTCAAACCAGGAAGTAAACAAAACAATGTAAATGCCAGATGTTCTGTTTCAAAACGATATGTACTGGTAATATATTTGTCCTGGTGCCCACTGCAGATCACTGTGCTGTGGTCGTTGCTGGTCATGATAGTTTTGAGTTTGATTGCGGGTATGTGTCTGTGCGAGGTGGGTTTATGTTTGCATGCACGTGAAAACATTTAGAAATTATACTACTAATATTGATTGTTTACAGATAAAAAAAAACGTTATAGATAAAACTACTGAGCATGTTTGATATAGGAAAACTGGAATCCAGCTATAAAACTACATCAGATATACTCTAAAAATCTATAGTACGTTTTTGATATTCTACAAATCAAACCATGAGTTGGAAAGAATTCGTAGTGTCTGCCCCTGGTACAAACTCTAAATGTTAAATAGGTATACCAGGGCTCAGGTTTAAATAATTGAATGTTTTTCTTGCCTTGTTTCCACGTTGCTCGGTCACAGCCTTTTTTGATAAGCTGGATACAGCAATGGTTCAACGAGTAGCGGCGGATAATTAGCTAGGTAACTTATGTTACCTAAATCATTACTAACTTAGCAAAAGTAGCTAGATCGATAATTGTCGGAGGGATACATTCGACATTGGTTTTAAAACAATCGTAGCTTTTGCGGACATGGTCCTCTTTGAAAAGATACGAATCTTTGGTTAATAGATCACATGTTGGCTAGGTAAAGGCAACCTAAAGGCATGTGCTGAGCGTATCGTCAAGCTTCATCGGATGGATAAGATCCTGTTGCAATCGTTAATAAAACAGAAGTGTACCTACATTTTATTTACATAAACATTTTGACACGATGCCAGCTGAAAAGTACCAGTCTCCCAGCTCTGCCCCAGGTAATAAGATACATATAAAGAAATGCAAGAAAATGTAAATATTTTTCCAATATAAATCCTTAATTGCTTTTCTAGGAAATATCTTTGTAACACAAAGCTACCTAATACAAATCACTGGCAGAAACAAGTCACCAGGTCAAACGGTCAGCCTAAAGCCAAACTGTGAAAAACGCACTATACTATTATACAGACACCTCGCAGATGTACGGAGGCCTTATAAAATACATCTACAAGATTAATTGCCAATGTGCAATCACACTTCATAATATTTCCTAGTTTAACATATGCATGTATTTATTCCTTTGATACAGCATTCTCTGAAATGAGTGAAAGCTTGCGCCTCTTAGTTTCAAACCTCTGGACCACGATGTAGATGGAAACAAATCTAAACATTTCAAGTAATCACTTAGGTAAATTACAGTTCTGCAAGAACTAGTGAGCAGGCTTACTCATTGAATGTGACCAAAACAACACAATAGGAAAACAGGCGCTTTTAACCTTTTAGACAAAGCACTTTGAAATTATAACGTAGACACATTATGTATTAGTTAAATAGAACGCAAAACAGCACCATCTTTCGGATAATTCGGCACGTCCGCAAAGAGATAAGACACCAGGGTAATACAATTACTGGGAAACACTAAAATAGTAATCGCTATGAATTATCAATATTGATTGCAGTCTTACCAGTCGAATGAATCCGAAACCTCTATCGCGGTTGATAAAAACCTCGTTAGCCTCGCCATACTTCGAAAACAGCTTTTTGAAATCATCCTCCGTCAGATCAGTCGGTAGGTTACCGATGAACAACCGACACCTTTGGGTGAAGGTTTTCTCCCCTGGTCTCCGAAAACTCTTCATATCCAGTGTCATTTCCAACGATTCTCCGGAACCACCTTCCCCCTCTCCTGCAGGGCTGGAAGCCGTCGGCATCTGTGATGGAGGGCCTTGCCCGTCCTTTTTCGGCCCTCGCTCCATGGATGGGGAGTCCGCGCTGCGCTTTGTGTGCTGCTGCTGCTGTTGCTGAGGTTTCGGCGAAGGTGCGTTGTTTTGAATGTTGACCTGTTTTAGATTTCGGTTAGCCATACTTAACCTATTTAAATTCCTCACAAGATATTACATGTATCCCACAATATAGAATAGAAAGTGTAGCTTTGAATGGGCTGGTGTTTTTGAAGACCAAATAAATTGTGCCTTCGCACAGTCATCAGATGAGAAAGCGTGACGGTTCTTCAAAATGGCGAATATGAAGATGACTGCGTGCGCAGACGAATGTTGACGTAAATAACAGGCGTAGATGTGTGTGTGTGTGGGTTGTCCCATGGCCACTAGATGGTGTGCCAAGATCACAGACGTCAAACGAATGTCGACGTCTTCAATACTAATATTATGGCAATATTCAATATGTGTTTCTGCTGACAATAAACATTCTATATGGTTAATTAACTTAGCAATTTAAATATGGACAATAAAATGTATTCTCCGATTTAATTATTTACGAAACACAATCTTAACCTTCGCCCAAAAAGCCTATAGCTAATCCTAAATCCTAACCACTATTGTAGCTGTTACTCTCACTCCTAAAGTATATAGTGAAAACTGTTCACCCACAAATATTTTGGTTTTACTATTCTTGTAGGTCCTCTGAAGATGATTCCAAATCAACATTAACCCACAATCTAACCTCCAAAACGTTACTGTAACACTGACTGTAAAACCAACTGTAAGCATAACTACAACCCCATAACAGCTATAGCATATACTCTAGACATAACCCATAAATTAAGAATCCCTTTCCCCCCCTTCCTTTATATTCTATCCTTGTGGAAGACAAACAAACATCACAGACGTTTAGAGTCCATATAAAATTAAATAAATCAAGAAAAATCTAAGGGTCCATCTCCTGGGGTCCACACGCTGTTTTGCTATTTACATGGCTATTTACAAGACTGTAGTAGTAAAACAGTAGAATTTACTTTTTGTTAAATTATGTCTCCATGCAATGAGACACATCTGTTTACAAAGTGTTCAAATCACATTACACAACTGGAGTATTTATGTTGTTTTACATATCCATAGCATAACATATTTCAGCACGTATCTACAGTAAATGGCCATGTCTGCTCCCGACAAGCATGTGCGCACACACTCCACACACACTTCACACACTTCACACACACATTCCCGAAATATTGGGGGTAAAGCGGATGGAAGGCGCTCATGGGGTAATCGCTTTGTAATGGATGTCTGAGACTGGTCATGTGATGAGGATGGCATTCACGAACCTCAACACAACGGAAGGGTCCTGTAGCCAAATTTTTGGGCCCATTGTGATGACAGAAAGGATGTCATGGTTGCTGTAAACCAGACAGACACACGTTTGACAGTGAAACACCAGCATATTGTCTCTAATGCCATCTCTTATGTGGTGTAAAACGTGTAAAGACAAATTAGGGACTGAAAATGAAACTGGAGCTTTATCCCCTCGTTGTGGGGCACTATGGACAGGTTATAAGCGGACGTGTTTATGGGTTATCATGCCCAATTGTTCTTAATTTTCCCATGTTGTCTGTGCCAATTACCCCACAGATTTACATGGCATACCACTGAGTCCTGTAGTTTAAATCTGCTCCAAAAGGGGGTGCCCAGTCATTAATAGAATTCTCCTCCTCCATCTCCACTGTGACAGTTGATTTCATTGTCGGAATTAGGATGAACTAAAATGCCCTTTGACCCTAATCTTACATCGGTTTTGTTTCCCCCACTCAATGCTTTCACCGGAAAGAATCTGGTTCTGTGGTAGTAATCTGGTTCTGGATCAGCAAACGCTGGATGACTTTTTTGGCAAGCATCTTCAGTAGCTTGGTGATTCGTTCATTTCGCAGTGTGTTCTCCCTGAATGCCTACATTCTTATTTGTTTGGCCATTTTCTATGTGTGTGTGATTCTGTCCTAACTATATACCCAGGACAAAAATGTCCCTAATATGTGGATTCTGACCTAACTATATACCTTTTGTGATTTAACAACAGTTTGCGGCCATTTTCGTCCCTGTTAAATAGTTACCTGCTATATACAGAATCACACAGCCAGGCTTGTGGCTAGGAGACCGGGGTGGGAGACTTTTCACCCTAATTCTTGTTGTTAGGGCTCAATCCCCTGTGCTTTCAGGGGGCATAATGAAAGTGCTGCTCTCAGCAGCGTCAGTGGAATAGGCCTTCAGTAGAGGCCAGCGGCCTGGGAGGAACTATAGCCAGCGATTAACCAGGCAATCCTCTGTCAATCACATCATATGAACTAATGTGGCCATGATAAAACAACAGGATAGTGAGAGAGGGAGAGGTGATGAGGGCTGGAATGGTGGAGGGATTGAGTTCAGGACAGGGTGGGTGTTTGAGGTGAGTCTGATGGGGATGAATTCATGGACGTGAGAAGAAATGTAGAGTTGATGTAAGGAAAGGTAAATGGAAATAGAGGAACTGGAAACTGGAATACGCATTTCTTTGCACTGGGTCTCAACTCCTCCAGAGAGAAATATCTCCCCCTCTTGGTTCAAGTCCCCCCCGACTATCTTTCCTTCAGTACAGCAAATTAAATCACACCCAACTGTTGCCCTCTGGAGGAGGTTGCTGCCTGATACATAGGCTATCTACAGCATGTTATGTGGTTGATGGACGTTCCTTGACACACTGTGAAAACCACATGCTTATTTCTGTTTGCTCACATCTTTTCCAACCCGTCTTTTGTCACGTTTCCTCTCTCCCCCCTTTTGCTCACTGCTATATATTGTGGAAAGCCAACTTATTTCCTTAAACCCAATAAAACACCCAGGCTGGTAAGTTAGATGGTACAAAAAGTTTATTCAGTAACAGTTTTGTAAACATTTGAGGTAAATTAACATTTACATCAACATGTTCTTACAAAAGGTCAGACACAAGGCACTTCTCTTCGTAGACAGTGATTTTACAATGGGTATATCTGCTCTGAGCGTGTCTTAATCTCCTTCCTTGCCTCACTGGCCAATTACAACTGGCTCCACACCAGAGATTTCAAAAGTCCAACAAAATGTATGTCTTCCAAAGGGTGGGTGGCAGTGGCTGAGGGGTGATGTAGGACACAACAGTGGTGTAGAACTTTAACCTAGCCAAACACCTCACCAATCGATTTAAGACAAAACACAACCAATACTATTTTCAAAATCACATTTTGAGTTTGTTCTGTTTGTTCAATATCTCATGAATATAGATACTTAAATAATTGTCCAGAGATCCCTTTTTGTTGAGATGTCCTTCACTATTGTATCTCTTCTACTGCTATAATTGTCTTAGAACAGCATTCTGTCTAAACTGTGCAAATCCGTGTCTACATACTAAAGAGTGTAAACTTTAACAACCGAAAAACAACAAGGTTATACAAACTTTTTCTCAGTGGAAAATGTTAACAGTTCTGAAAAAGTTAACAGTACTGTAACTTTTTTTAACAACTCTTGACAAAATTTGTTTGGTTGGCATTTTATCTTTTCTGTCTTTTGTGGGAAGATGACCAAATTATTGGATTTTGGCATTTGGGATTACAACACCACAGATCCCGTCACCTGTTGAATGAATAATGGCTGTAATATCCACCTCCTGAAGGAACTATAACAATGATATTATCCTGCACCCAGAATTTTGTAAAAGGATTTGAGAGGCACTTGGACTATATTTTGTGTGGCAAAAAGTAACGCAATGTACAGCAGACCTGATTCTTTAGGCATGTTCACACAACATACAGCAGTGCACAGCAAGAGCATTAACAGTGTTAGTTTAAACCTTCTCCATCCCAAGATATACCCCTGTATGTGTTTATGTGGTTGTGTAGAAAGAGCGAAAAGTGATAAGGAAGGGGGAGCCGGAGGATAGATGAGGGGGGAAACAGCATTTGTACAACGCTGAAATGTACTGCGAGAGTCCCATCCATCCGGGGTTTGTTTAAGTGCCAAAAGCGAAGTTCCCCGGCTCCTTGTTGCTTTAGAGATGATTTCATCATAACAATGTTAAAAGTCACAGGCTTAAAAGCCCATTGGCCACTTTGTTGTGAGTTGTAGTTTCACAGTGAAACATTTGACCCATGTTCAAAACAAACACAAAATGCGAGAATAAAAAAAAAATGATTTGGTCAAAATATTGTTTTCTTGCTTTCCTCTTTTTCCCGAATGTCATTTGATAACTAATGGAACTGAATTTGGGGAAAGGAAACTGGAAGCTGAAAGAGAAATACAACCGCATGTTGTGAGCCATTTTTCTGGTTTAAAAAAACTGGCAGGAGTTTAAAAAAAGAACATGGAAATGCACATTCCTAGTAATTTTGCTGTTATGATCCAGTTACAAACAAATACATCTAATTGCTTTAAATCCTATTGCTTATCAATCTACCTTCTAGCAACTATATGGCCTACTCTACAGTTACTAGCTGAGCACTATGCTGACACTATTCCCATACCAAATACCAGTGGGCCCCTAAAGGGTTAAATCTGCTGGATTTATTTACGATGAGGACGCACACTTTGTTAACACACTGCAAACACAAGCGTCAGTATAGTTTTTTATAAGTCATAATTCTATATGTATAATATTGTATGCCGTGTATATACCTATGTATTATATTTACATATATATAATTTACCCTGATGTAACTGCTTGAAGGTTTTCGTAGACACTGAAACAAGACTCGGATGTTTGGTCTGACGTGCACACGCCTACGTACACACACGCACACAATCGTGCACACACACACACACACACACACACACACACAAGCATGTGGAGCCTAAAGACCTCAGGTTGGGTTCTCAGCGGTAACGTGTGCCGAGGACACACGCTGGTAAGGCTACACACCACAGCTCCCGGCCGCTGGTAGAAACCTGGTATTACCTGGTGCATAACGACGTTTTTCAGCGTGTAAACTGTTGAACGACTTGGTACCAAACGGTGCCCAGTGGTATTTGGGTTTTACAGGTAATGGATACATTATTATGGTGTACTGAATATGTCATTTGTGTGTGAATACCAAGTCATTTAATAAAGTGCTACCCAGGTACCGCCCCCCCCCCCCTTCCCCGCTGTGTCACACCATCAGAGCGTCCCTCTCTTCATTGAGCTTAGTAGGCAAGGTGAGCGTGGAATGGACAGACAGACAGCCACAAGGCAGATAGATTGGCAGCTACCAGGCCACTTGGAAGAGGCCATAGGCCACGCCATCTTCGCTGTAAAGGGTTCATCACCAGAAAAAAAAGAAACAAAAGTGCAAACCTCTCCTCGGATGTCTCCCATCGAAAAAAGGAATGAAACAATGCTGAATAATATTCATCTGAAATGCCACTAACCTCCCAAGCTAGTCAGTCCAATATCTCTAACCCTTTCATCGCATGTTCTCTGCAAACTGTGACCGCGTGCTGTCTTTGCAAAACTCCGAACAGTGAAGCACCAAGCTCTGCCTCACACCATCCATCGCATCTCCAGATAAAGGATTTTCAGTTTTTTTCTCGAGGCGTAATATCAAGAGCGCCCCACCTCCAGGGCCCCGCCCCCTCCCATGTCACCTCCGTACTTCAAACAAAATTTAGCGCCCCGGCAATCATAGCCTGTTCGCAACCCAGAGGCGGTGGGGGGGGGGGGGGGGGGGGGGGGGGGGGGGGGGGGGGGGGGGGGGGGGG
>JACXGK010001171.1:0-17058 GCA_016801125.1 Novumbra hubbsi | reverse complement strand
CGGGTGGCTCGTGCATCTCCACACGGGTGACCTTGACGTCATCAAGTGGCGGTGCCACCTCCTCTTCCTCCTCTTCCGGAAGCCGGTGCTCCCCGCCCCTTCGCGACTCCCCCAGCGGAAGGGTGGAGGACCGGGAGTCGGGTATTGGGGGGGCCTGCTCCTGGTCGGGATAGGAGGAGGTCGGGGAAGAGGAGGAGGTCGAAGGAGAGGAGGAAGCAGGAGGAGGGTAGAAGGAGGACTTGGCCGCGTCGAGAGTCTGCCGCTCCACGGCCATGTTGGCCCAGTTCTGCTCCACTGCCAGGTGCTGGTGGCTGCCGCCGCCCTCGCTGCCATAGAAGGCCGTGGGAGGAGCCTCCAGCAGGAAGTCTTCCTGGAATGGGTCCATCTTGAGCTCCGCCGCCGCCTGCTGCTCAGATGAGGTGGCCGCGTGGTCGGCCTGCCCGTCTGGCTGGTACACCACGTTCACGCCCACGTACGCTGGCATGCAGTTGAGGGCCTCTTGTATCACGTTGGCGCCGGCCGCCTCGTCTCTGGCCAGGGGAAGCGACAGGCGGTCGGGGGCGAACTCGTTGGTGACCCCCTGTTTCACCTTCTTCCACCCCAGGTGGTATATCTCCAGCAGGTTGAGAAGCAGCGAGACGCAGGCCACCACCAGCATGAAGACGATGAAGATGGTCTTCTCGGTGGGACGGGAGATGAAGCAGTCCACCGTGTTGGGGCAGGGCCAGCGGCCACACTTATACAGGGGCCTGAGCTGGAAGCCATACAGGAAGTACTGGCCCAGGATGAAGCCCACCTCAAACAGCGTCTTGAAGATAATATTGAAGACGTACGTGCGGAGGAGAGCCCCCCGTATGCGGATTTTACCGTGCTCATCCCGAATCGGGGGCTTCTCCTTTTTCCCTCTCCCCCCTCCCCCGCTTCCTTCTCCGTCGCCGTTCCTGTACAGCGGGTCCCTCTCCTCCAGGTGCCTGCTGGCCTTCCTCAGCTCCTCCTCCTTCTCGCGGCGCTTCTCCTCCATGCGGACGATGTGCAGCACGTGGCCCAGGTAGATGAGGGTGGGCGTGGACACGAAGATGATCTGCAGCACCCAGAAGCGGATGTGGGAGATGGGGAAGGCCTCGTCGTAGCAGACGTTCTCGCAGCCGGGCTGCTGGGTGTTGCAGGTGAAGTCTGACTGCTCGTCGCCCCACACCTCCTCAGCAGCCGCCCCCAGGACCAGGATACGGAATATGAAGAGAACCGTCAGCCAGACCTGGACACACAGGAACGCAGCGTCAGGACATAAGGTGCCTAGATGAGGGGGCCACAGGTGTGATGGGGTAAACGGGGTATGGGGCAACATCTACATGTTCTTGTTAAATCCAAGAAACTATACGAATGTGCCAGGGGGACCAGTCACCTTGCCAATCACGGTGGAGTGTTCTTGAGCGTTCTCCAGCAGCCGCCCCAGAAAGCTCCAGTCACCCATGCTTCACGCGATTTCTAGCCTGGGGAGGGACAGCACAGCCTGGGGTGAGTAGCTACCGGGAGAGGCCGGGGCTAGTAGGGTTAGACTAGGCAGGAGAGGGAGGGGAGAGGCGGGGACGGAACACACAGCAACAGAGAGTGAGGGAGGGAGAGGGGAAGGGACACACGCACGGGTGAGTAACAACCAGGGCCGGCCCTTGGCATAAGCAACATAAGCGACCACTTCGGGACCCCATTCACCAGGGGGCCCCGGACTGCTTGTGAGCCCCGGACCACTAGGGGAGAGGGGGCCCCCAAACCAAAAAGCCGGGGCTGGCACTGGTAACAACAGAGATCGGGAGAGAATAAGGAAGGAGGGACAATGATGGAGGAACTTGAGGAAAGAAGACAGCAACGAATGTCGAGGGACAGATACCAAAACAAACATTATGGTTGTGGCCCTGACATTAACAGACATACCTTTAACATTACACACACACAGTATGGACACACACTAACACTCTAAAGTGACGTCACCTCTGCTCACAGTCGAAGCCAATTTATTTGGCACTGAAGGATACAATTACACCTGTTACACCAATTACAGGCTGTTTTTTACCGTGGCCACCCACTGAACATAGTTCAGAACAGAAACTAAGGCATCCGAACAGCAAGCCTCCTTTAGACACTGACCAACACCAGTCAGTCATTTGGGAGAAACAAATTGCCATGCTCATTTGTGGTCTCCAACTGCCAGATATGATTGATTTTTCTTTTCTACATTCCGCAAACACAGAACTGGAGACTGAGATTAAACGCTCAGATAAAAACAATCCTAAAAACCGGGATTATGCTTTTTAATGGCATAATAGAATCATCAAAATCAATTAAAAGAAAACATTCCCCAACTTTGCCAGGTTTATCATTCTGTACCCAGCCCAATGCAGATGAACACATTGCAATGCAGATGTAAATGGAGACAGGTATCCACAAACACAAAATAACATTCAAAAGCAGTGAAAGACAGTGGACTTACTAAAATGTGGTTGTATTGTCAGTGATAAATCCATCGACTATTGCCCCAAAAGAAATACAATACCTGGAAGCAGAAAGGAATACTTCCAGTTATGAAGGACATGTTGTAATAAAATTACATTTCATGTTTAATTACATGTTAACATGAGCCATTTGGCTATTCCTGATGTACATGCAACTTACACCATAGAGACTGCCCAGAAGAGTGAAAATATAATTAAAAAAAAATGTTTTCCCACTCGAACTTCTACATGATCATGTTTTTTTATGTTTTTCAGACATATTCCCCCAAAAAGTCCATCTCTCTGTTAACGGATTATGGGTCAGGGTTTCTACTCTAAGCCCTATGAATATCACAGCATTGACAAACTCTTTTTTGTTTGTTTTGAAAAACAGATTTTAATAGAATACAGATGAATATCAATCTGGGGGCCTGTCTGTGTGTTGCTGGGCTAGCAAGTTCCAATGGTTGACCATCTGTGGCGGTCTGAATGAGTACATGACGACCAAATGCTAGGCTCATCAAAACATAGAACTGCTGATGAGGGGAAATATTTTCTCCAGGATTGACTCATGCAACTACTGGGTCCTATCTCACTAATACAAAGATTCCAAAAACTCACCCCAGTTACTTAATTTCCCCCAGTTCTGTCATGAACTGCAGTTTTCAATAAAGACTTTATGGGCCTATTTGTCTCATGTTTTTGTCAATCGGGATGCTTCTGTAAAATCTATGATGACCTTAAGTATCATAAATTAATTGGGTTTGTGCATTTAGCCCATATTCGCTTAAATCCCTGGCATTATACCATATTTATTCAAAGAGATGCTTCCATTGTTCGTTCATGCCTGGCCTAGGCTACTCATTAAAACGCCCTTAAACTGGTGCAATATTCCTCTAGAATGACAGTGTGTCCAGCTCTACATTATGTGGATCCTTTTGAGGTTTTGACTCGATGAAATACCGTCTGTCCCCTCTGACAATAGAGAAGCTGCCAGATGCACATTGTGCCCATTGGCACGGGATATTGACGGATCAGTGGCATTGTGTCCAATCAGCCCCACCGGTTGCCGTTTTGAACACTGACGCAAAAATAGAAAATAAACCGTTGGCAATGGCATGAATGCTAACAGAAGAGCTATTAAAAAGTTCTTTTTTTGAAAGATGATCCAAGTGAACATCACTCGCATTGAATAGGTCATGCGTAAAAGTGTCTAAGTTCCCCAAAAGCATATGGGCGAGGTGAATGGATATGCTAACCACGCTTACAGCCACTTGAAGCGATTTCCAACGTTCTCTGAAACTTTTCACATATTGAAAGGTTTGAAAAAGTATGTAGACCTTCTCAGGTAAAAAAGATCCCTCCTCTTCCCCCTTCCCTCCCACTTCCCAAATCCTCACAGCCCTGACAGCTTACCAATCTCCTTTGAGAGCGAGCGGCCGGCCATAAACGTTTTCCCGGAAGCGCCGCGTGCTACGTTGTCTTCTTTTCTCCCACGGGTTCGATGCCAGGTGTGCACGAGAGGTAGACAGCGAGCAAAAGACAGAGATAGAGAGAGAGAGTGAAAGAAAAAGAGAGCGCGAGGGGGAGAACAGCGAGGCTATTCTAAGGGCGCGTGTGGAATCTGGAGATGGGGTCCCGCAAAGCGCAGCGGCTGCGTCCAGTGCCCATCCATCGCTGCTGTCACATTGTGCATGAGTACACGCGTGAGTGGGGGGCGGATGGGGGGGGGCGTATGGGGGGGTCGCCCCCCCCCCCCCATACGTCACCCCAACTCTAACCCTTCAACCCTGCTCTACGGGAGCGTCACCTTTGTGAATGTCAGAACGTTCACATTAGGGCTACAGTGTTGCAGTGTTGCGTCGCCACTCCCAGTGGGACATCAGGACCAGATGTTCCTCTTTTGTATCTTCTTTCTATTTGAAAATGTGCACATTAAACACAGTGCCAATAAAAAGTCTTACAATCAACTTTTCGGTAATATTTTGCTTCAGCATTTGATACATTTATTCTTATTACTCGTATCTAGACATCATGCAACACACTTAGCAATAATTTTAAATGTATGTACAGTGGGGAGAACAAGTATTTGATACACTGCCGATTTTGCAGGTTTTCCTACTTACAAAGCATGTAGAGGTCTGTGATTTTTATCATAGGTACACTTTAACTGTGAGAGACGGAATCTAAAACAAAAATACAGAATATCACATTGTATGATTTTTGCATTTTATTGCATGACATAAGTATTTGATCACCTACCAACCAGTAAGAATTTCGGCTCTCACAGACCTGTTAGGTTTTCTTTAAGAAGTCCTCCACTCATTACCTGTATTAACTGCACCTGTTTGAACTCGTTGCCTGTAGAAAAGACACCTGTCCACAAACTCAATCAAACAGACTCCAACCTCTCCACAATGGCCAAGACCAGAGAGCTGTGTAAGGACATCAGGGATAGAATTGTAGACCTGCACAAGGCTGGGATGGGCTACAGGAAGAGAGGCAAGCAGCTTGGTGAGAAGGCAACAACTGTTGGCGCAATTATTAGAAAATGGAAGAAGTTCAAGATGATGGTCAATCACCCTCTGTCTGGGACTCCATGCAAGATCTCACCTCGTGGGGCATCAATGATAATGAGGAAGCTGAGGGATCAGCCCAGAACTACACGGCAGGACCTGGTCAATGACCTGAAGAGAGCTTGGACCACAGTCTCAAAGAAAACCATTAGTAACACACTACGCTGTCATGGATTCAAATCCTGCAGCACATGCAAGTCCCCCTGCTCAAGCCAGCGCATGTCCAGGCCCATCTGAAGTTTGCCAATGATCATCTGGATGATCCAGAGGAGGAATGGGAGAATGTCTTGTGGTCTGATGAGAAAAAAATAGAGCTTTTTGGTCTAAACTCCACTTGCCGTGTTTGGAGGAAGAAGAAGGATGAGTACAATCCCAAGAACACCATCTCAAATGTGAAGCATGGAGGTGGAAACATCATTCTTTGGGGATGCTTTTCTGCAAAGGGGACATCACGACTGCACCGCATTGAGGGCAGGATGGATGGGGCCATGTATCGCAAGATCTTGGCCAACAACCTCCTTCCCTCAGTAAGAGCTTTGAAGATGGGTTGTGGCTGGGTCTTCCAGCATGACAATGACCCGAAACACACAGCCAGGGCTACTAAAGAATCGCTCCATAAGATGCATCTCAAGGTCCTGGAGTGGCCTAGCCAGTCTCCAGACCTGAACCCAATAGAAAGTCTTTGGAGGGAGCTGCAAGTCTGTATTGCCCAGCAACAGCCCCAAAACCTGAAGGATCTGGAGAAGGTCTGTATGGAGGAGTGGGCCAAAATCCCTGCTGCAGTGTGTGCAAACCTGGTCAAGAACTACAAGGTAACGTATGATCTCTGTAATTGCAAACAAAGGTTTCTGTACCAAATATTAAGTTCTGCTTTTCTGATGTATCAAATACTTATGTCATGCAATAAAATGCTATGAATTAATTAAAAATCCTACAATGTGATTTTCTGGAGTTTTGTTTCAGATTCCGTCTCTCACAGTTGAAGTGTACCTATGATAAAAATTACAGACCTCTACATGCTTTGTAAGTAGGAAACCTGCAAAATCGGCAGTGTATCAAATACTTGTTCTCCCCACTGTATATACAGTACTTACTTATTATACAGTATATAACGTGCTCTTTTATAGCATGACTGACAGTAGGTACATATAATGAATTTCATTGATGTGGTGGGAGAATGCACAGCAGGAAGGAATTTAAGATCGTTCCTTCATATAGAAAATCTCCAGATCCTTTCTTTGACTTTACTGTTGGAATCTCTTCTTTATCTTACTTCACAGTTTTTGACGATGATGGCCATTGCAAAACATAATCCTGTGCTTAGTGAGGGTTTTGATGGATGTCCTGCTGGAAAAAACAACAACTACCCAGAAGTAGCCTCATGACATAAGCAGGGAGTTCCGGGATTAACATGGTATTTGATGGAACCTGTTGCAATGTATCCTAACAAGGTTCCCACGGCCCATGAAAGTAAAATAGCCCCACAACATCACAGTTCCATTCCAATAGTGTACTTCACACCACAGGGATTTCTTTCTTTGTGTTACCATTTATTTTTACACGAAACCCAACTCCGGTGTTTATTGACAAAACGCTATAGTTTACCTTCATCAGACCATAGATGCTTCAAATTAAGTTCCAAAGACATCCAGGGCTTATGTTGTGGATTGGTGACAACAAATTCTTTTTTTGGGCAAGTCTTCTAGATATTGAGATGATTAATTAATTTTGCAGACTCGGTGACCCCAAAAAACAACTTCTGTTATTCTCCAGCTGTGATCCCTGAAATTTGTGCCACATCTCACAGTACGTGGGGGCAAAATGCACATGCATCCTCTCCCAAACAGTTTAATCAGATTTACATTTGTTTTACATTTCTTAATTATTGCCCTGAGCAATCTGTATTTGTAGGAGTGTAGTCGTCTTTTCAAAATATGAAATAAATAATAAAATTCACGTACATTTGTTTTTCTTCATAACATGTGTAGGGGGAGGCTATGCTTGTGTGCCAAAGATTGTGTAAGGCACACCAAACTGAAAATGGAAGCGATAATAATGTGATAAATTCCACCTTTTAATAGCCCCCCCAACCCACAAAATCCAGTCAGTCGGCTGTTAACTGTGTTAAATTCTAGTGATTCACATGATTTCAGGCTATAATTCTGTGGTTTCTGTAGGTTGGCTATGTTTGGTAATAATTGAAAAGGCAATCTTTTAACTTTGGCCACCAAATCACTTACAAAGACACATAGTCACTGCAATAGACACAGATAAAGGGATGGATATAAACATATTTCTAACGCTGCAAATATCCCTGGGGTACGATCAAAACAGAACAACCTTTGAAAATGTTGACGTTGAAATAACAAGACGTTGTTCGAAAAATTGTCAGAGAATTTACCAAATTGTTTATTACAGTTACATGCATCATTTCATCATTTCACCAATTTCTGTTATTCTGTGTATTTGTATGTATGTAAGTATAGGTGACGTCAAGGCCTTGTATGATCATGTTGTATGTACGTCTCTTCCTTTTTGTGATTGTAGATGATGACCTGGCACCTGTGACTATTAGATGTGTTTTTTTATACTCAGTGTTATAGCTGAGATAGGGATTGTCTTTGTAACTTTGTGTACTTTAAGACTGTAAAAAGCTATTAATCTGCATGAATGATTAGAGATAAGAGAATCCAAGTTGTGTTGGTTGCTTTGGGCAGTGGCCTATTTGTGACAGTGTTAAATAAACATTTAGTCTCATATTTTTAATAGGCCTGCAAGGCATTGAAGATGGTTGTCTTTCTTTGCAGGCAGATTTTCCAAAAAAGTGTAAAACTCTCTTTCATCTGTGTAAACTGGAAGCCTCCAACAATACAGGTGCTTAATACATTTGCAAATAATATTGAGTTTTTTGTTTTTTCTTACAAATCAAATTTCATCTTGCCTTTCTATTTGCAAACGAAATTCAAACCAAGGCATTACCTGTTGTTGTCAAACAAATCTCATAATGTCCTTGGATGGGCGTCCTACAGCCCAATAAAACAACCACAGTGCAATGCAATATTTGTGTGTGTCTGTGTTTCTGTAGGCTTTTGTCTGTTTGTGGATCAAGGCAAATCTGTAAATATTGGCCACTAGATGGCGAAGTGACCACATGTATGACAGATGCCGGGAACCAGGGATTTGTATTCGGTTGATGTCTGAAGCACATATTTACATACATTTGGGATGGGGTGTGTGTGTGTGTGTGTGTGTGTGCAGTATATACAGTATATACATTAAGTCCATGTCTGCGTCTCCCCAGCTTTCACAAAGCCTTTCTTCACGTGGACCCGGTTGAACAAGACACCGACACTTTCTCATTCTTCCGCTTCTGCTGCAGCGTCTTGTGCTCGGAAGACGCTGGAGAACACTTCGCCCCCCTCCCTTGGCGACACCCCCCTTCACGCCGTGAGGACAGGCAGCCGACGGTGGCCTTGGCGATTAAGTAGGCCAGTTCAGCTAGGTTGAGAGCCATGCAGACGCAGGAGGAGGAAGCCATGAAGACGGTAAAGATGGTTTTCTCCGTGGGGCGGGACACAAAGCAATCCACCAGGTTGGGACAGGGCCACTGATCACACTGGACCAGTCGGGGCATCTGGAAGCCATCGTACAACACATACAGAGCATACCTGAAGAATGAAGTGGACAAAGAAATATTTGGGTTTGATGGCAAGGTTCTGGGTGTTTCTGCACTTAGTCTCCTGACTAGATGGTTTGCTGATGCTTTAAATACTTGCAGGACTATCCCCCCAACCCTAAACTACCCTCGACTAGTCAATAATAATTTTTGGTAAGAGAAGATGACGAAACAAGTGGTTTTATTGTTTAAATTCCGTTTTGTAAATGTTAGAGGCAGGATTCTACACTGTGTCCCATTAAAGCAAATGAACACCCCAATCCGTTCACTCGTCTGCAAGAGGGTCCGTTACAACTGTTCCAACTGCCCTTCCAACTGCCCTTCCAACTGCCCTGCCTTTAGTCCTTAAGAAGAACCCAAACTAACCCTAAACGTAACCCAACACCAACCATACAGGGAAGCACAGCTGCACCTCTCTGTTTACGTATGTTGCCTCCGTAGCTGCCGTGAAACATTTTGTACATCACCGTGTCGGTCATGAAAGCGTACATGAAGCCTCCCTCGACAAGCAGACGGACGACCAGGCTACAGGCGTACGTCCACCACAGGGGCCCCGCGATCGGCAGCCTCCGCTTCCTCAGGCCTTCCAGCTCCGCCTCCTGGGCGGCCCGAGCCTTGTCACCGCGGTGATCGCCCGCGGCGGAACCCCGCAGCAGGACCTGCCGCTTGTCGCCGTGGTTGCGGTAGGCCACATACATGGCGACGAGGAGTGCGGGCGTGGAGACGAAGACGAGCTGCAGGCACCAGAGGCGGATGTGGGACACGGGGAAGAAGTGGTCGTAGCAGACGTTCTCGCAGCCCGGCTGTAGGGTGTTGCAGACGAAGTCGCTCTGCTCGTCCCCCCAGACGCTCTCGGTAGCCAGGACCAGCACAGACACCCGGAAGATGAAGAGGACGGAGAGCCACACTCTCCCCAGGCCAGTGGAGTGGTGGTTCACACCGGCCAGCTGGGCGTAAAGGGTCCCCCAGGTCATCTCTCCCGCGTCGCTGGCAGAGAGCCCACACCTCTACTCTGGGGAGAGACCAGAGGAGGGTGAGGGGTGGGGAGAACTTGGTTGCAGACGGGAGAGCTGGAGGGAAGCCGCCAGGTCATCTACGACGCCGGAACAAGCCGATCTACCGACAGTGAAGAAAGGGGGTGAAGGTTGAGAGGTGGTTAAATAAATCTATGAGAATATGAATGAAACGAGAAAGACAAGAGAGACAGAGAGTTGGATAGAAAGATAGAGAGTGATACACAGAGACAGAGATAAAGAGAGAGATCGACAAAGAGAGAGAACTGAGTACAGTATTCTGCTTGACTAGCGCAGTGTCAATATTGTAATGACTTTTGAAGCACTTTCTCTGTAATTCCATTAACATTATTGATCTAATTTATTTCTGTAAAACGTTGTAGGTATAATCTAACTAAGTGAGATCATCCAATGAGTTGAAATAATCCATTATGGGCGCATAATGCCCCTTTCCTAAGAAATACATTTAATTACATAAAAAAAGCAATTTATTGACATTTTTGTATTTATATTGTTACCTAATACATATATCCACATGCATTATTTTCCCCAATTCTTTTGTTTTATGTCATTTCCTTAAAAAAATTATGTCCTTTCCCCAATTTTTTAAATTTCATGTAATTGGTTGGTATTTTAAACGGGGATCCATTTGAATGATTTGAGGCTTCAAAAGAGAGATTCAAAGTTTTCCAAAACAAATACACAAAATTATACTTAAAAAGGGTTCTCCTGTAGTTGGTAGGAAAATAATAAGAAACAATAAAATATTTAAATTGTGATGAAAAACAGAAAATGTGGAAACAGGTCTTTCCTTCAACATGGTTTTATAATGTCATGGGGGTTTGAATGCCTCATAGATACAAAATCTTATTATGGGTGAAATTACTCTGTTACTTTTATGTACTTCATTGGTTAATAACACGACCCAAAATACTTCCATCATATTCAACAAAAAAAAAACATTAAAGGGCTTTTCTCACCTTTCTCTCTCCAAAGGTTTAGGGAATTGACATGTAACAGCCCAGTTTCCTCTGCTTGGTTCACACTGCCATATTGCGTTCGAACACAGCTCCAGGAGGAGACGCTCCAGGGTAAAACTCAGTGAACTGATTTTCCGTTGAAATCTGCTGATTTGTGTTGTTAGCTCCTCCTGACGCGAGTTCACCTACGTGACATCAACTTCTGGGCGTGGCTGGTTTCTGGAGCCGCAAGCTCAAGCACTGTTGGAGTGAACTTTAAGGTGATGATACATATGAGAAACCAAAGCCATAGATGTGGGCTGATTTGCATCTTTCTTTGGTTCACTCAAATATATATTCTGTGTGTGTGTGTGTGTCTATGTGTTTGTGCGTGCTGAGAGAGGAGGAGTTCATTCAGTCAGTCTATCAAAAGAGGTTTTGTTTCCTTGTGGTTATAACTAAACCGAAAATCCCACGTGAGACTACAGCCTTTTTGGTCTATTCAATAACAAACCCGGTCTCTCTATTCTTGTTTACCATCTAGACACCATCACCCCTACAAACGCACCTGGAACCTTACCCCACTCCAACCCTATCCCGTTCCAATTTAGATGCTCCAAAGACCCAGTTTGTTCATGCACCTTGGTTGAACCAATTATACAGCAGGCACTCTTCCTCCACAGATCAAAACCAACCGTCCATCCCAAACATGGAGGTGTTGAGTTCAGTGGCGAATCCCTTGCCTACCTTCTGAACTCTCTTCATCCCTCTGTACCAAGCTGCTCCCACCAGGTTGGGTTTCCCTAATCTCCCCCGTCCTGCACCCCCAGGATAATAGCAGGGCACATGGCCACGTAGTGGCCTGCTATTTCCTGGTAGCAGAGTGGCTGATTGGTGGATACTTGGCCAAGGTAGGAGAGGGTTTCTGGGCTGGGCAAGAATGAATTGAGGTGAAAGTGAGGTCCATTGCTGTAGAACGAGAGAGGCGAGTGGTGAGAACTGGTAAACTGCCAATGCGCTCCTTCGGCAAAGGTAGCTGTGTGCGTATGTGTGAGTATGCATGGATCTAGAGCTCGATAACTGGCTGATTATGTGACTCAGACCAAATCCGTCAAGTCACATTGCAATTAATTTCATTACAAATGTTCCCTCACTTTTGGGACCGCTGTGCAATGTGTATTTCCATGGCAAGTTTTTGTTTGTATAAAGAGGCAGCAAACTTTAAAATATAAATTTTCTCGCACTTCACTCCACGAATCAAACTAGACATTCACACCTAAAAAGACAATTGGGTGTCGGAGTGAGGAAAGTTTCTCCTCAGCATGACTCCCTGCTTGCGTTATCCCATTCAGATGATTGCTCCAAATCATAGCATACCCTTTTGGCAGATTGCAGAGATGTTTCACTATCCAATCTCCATCCCCCAATTGCACTGTCAAGCATTTCTAAATTTGAAGATCTTGAGGAAGTGAGGTACGCTTATTACAATCAAACGTCCCCTCGCGATCGTGTCGCCGCCTTCTCTGTTTCTGCTATACTCCCCGACCACTAAGCTAAATTGTAGCAGCCCATAATGGCAGCACTATGCATATCCTAATGCACTTTTCTTCTGTTAAGCAGACGGACAAGGGCTTTTAGCTATAATAGTCTCCAGCTGTCATACAGCAGAGGAGACCGCAATCAACCGCTCGCACTCCGGCAAAAGACAATGAACAGAGACTTGTACACACACACACACACACAGGCGTCTCCATCACTAGAACTGTGCGCACCAAAAGGACCCTATTACCTTCAAAATCACCATATGACATTTCACAGGCACTGTGACGAGTCCATCTGTGCTCTGTCACACAACCCTGCCTCTACTCCCGTTCCCCACTTTTCAAACCAGTCCCCTGCCGCTGAAACCAGACACAGGAAAAGTGGATACAGTAAATGTGTCTTATCTCCCTGGGCTAACAGGACTACAATGGCCCCACTGTGTCCACCTGAAGATACCTCCCCCCTGTACGTTAGAACTGAACGCACAAGATAGAGGGATTCAGGGAAAAGGAGAAAAAAAGACAGATCCTTGTAAGAGAGTAATGAGGGAGTCATTAATAGTAGTCAGGTTGTTATGTTAGAGAGAAAAAAACAGCAACGCTTCTTTCGGATGCATACCAATGAATGGATATCAGTGTCTTAGCAGGGCTCTGAAAAACACTCTGTTGTGGAACCGAGACGGGACACAGAGAGTGAGTGAGGAAGAATGAGAGAATAAGAGTGAGACGAAGAGAGTGAGAGAAGCATTGGCTTTGGTGGGAGAAAAGAGTTTGTGTGTATTTGCACGTGAAGACATGAAGGATTGAGAGCAAATAACAGGACGTGAGAGACAAAGAGAGAGATGGAGAATGAAAGCAAAACAAGAAAGGAGAGAGAGAGAGAGAGCAAGAGAGTGGCGGATGGATTCTTTCATGCTTATCCAGAATTCTGGTGAAGGCTGTGAGGGCTGGTATTGGACTGGTCTGGGTAAAATGGACATGATTGTTACTGGGGGTTTGGACCCTGGTCATCTAGCCAGCAGCAGAACAGAGAAGGCCAGTGTGAGGGGTCTTACTGCAGGAAGGAGACAGTGGGAGAGATGCTTTGCATGTGACCGAACCGCTGACCTCTGTCGTGTAGATGGTGACCACTGATCTGAGACCAGCTAGTTGTGATAGATGAGGATGTAACATGATAGATGAGGATGTAACATGCATGCCCGTTACTTAATAAGAGTAATGATTAGTTATCTGCTTTAGTCGTCATGAATAAATATGATCATGTCAATAAACTGCACTACATTTACATGTGCAGAGTTAGCGAATAAAGTTGGTGCATTATTGCCTGCTGTCTCTGCTTTGGGGTCCCCTGCATTGTATGGACATGTACACTCCTTTATTACAGGTACTTGATCATGTCTGATATAGGATGTGATGATGAATACTGATGAATACTGTATTTATCATTTATAATCTATATTTTCACTGGGAGTTTGTGCAGAGTCCATGGTGTTTAGCTTACACATTATGTCAACAGATGTAGGTTAAAACAGCTGTCTGAATTGCCCCAGGAAATTGTAAAGAGCAATGGAGATCATTCCATATGTAAGGTGCAAGAAAAATATAAGCAGATCTACTCTTTGGAGAAATCTCATGAATATTAAACACAACTGTGACCAGTTGAGACTGTCCTCATTAACAACAGAAAGGCAATGACAACAGGAAATAAAGCAAGGTAAATATTAGCATATTATAATGTACCATTCATAGGCGCTATAACACTTATAATATTTAATATGTATATATTTTTCCAACATAATTGTAATTACCCCTGTTCTACATTCTTTCGAGTTGCTGCTAATCTACACTGTTATGTATAAATGTTTTCTTCCTATTTTACTTAATGCTACAGCGTACATGACGCGTGCCATGTCATAAGTATTTCACTGCTCAGAAGGACACTGTGTTATTTTGTGCATTTAAAAATGTAAAAATAAAATACTGTTTTACTTTGAGATATTATATTAAAATATTTTGTTGACTTTCTAAGATGAAATGGTTGTAAAAACTTGTGGTAAAATTAATTACTTTCATTCAACAAAAACGTATACGTCGTCATCGTGGTGCGTCTTGAAGGCGGAAACGGAAACAACGCCTTGACTCCGTTTTTTGCACATGTTCTTTTACTTTGCGTTAGCGTTCAGATAGCAGCAGCATAATATGTTGGCGGCACTAAGATTATTTTCAAAATCTATGCTGTCGTTGAAAAAATGACAAAGTGCTTAAATCGGTACAAAATTTGCAGTCGAAAGCAAGATTTATGTTTTTCTTAAGGCAAAAGCATAATGATTAGAAACATATATATGTGAATATTTTAGGTAGATACAGTAAAAGAATAATAACAATATATGAACATTGTACAGACCGTTTTGTAACCTACAGTGCTTTATACCCCATTAGAAAACTAGCTGTTGTGAAGTGGAACATGGTATTTGGGAATTACTTACTAGACAATAGACAATTTCGTGCCCTTTTGGATTAAACATTCTGCCTTAGCGTAGGTATAGGCCAAATTCAGGTATGGAGTGTTACACTGGAGCCAATGGAGTAGGTGGCTAAGACATTTTTGCTGGTAATACCTTCTATTTCACCCCATGGATTGATACTCTATATGGATTCTTTATAATCTATTGAGTAATTCTCGAAAACCATGTTCCACTTCACAAGGTCTAGATTTTTGTTGTCAGGCAATTTGCGTAGTAAAAATTCGGACATGGAGTCATTTTATGCATTGATATTGTTGTTTAAATTATTTTATTTTAAACATATATACTTATTATTATGTTCGCTTTGCATTAATTAGAAACGTGTTAAAATGCCCTAGCCTCACACTTAACCATCTTTAGAACGAATTATACACTTAGCAATATATTGACATTGAGGCTTTTATTCTGAAGGTTTTGTCATTACAATACGATATAACGTCATCGTTAGTGCTGCTGGCAGAATAGTAGTACAGATTCTGCAGAAACCAAAACGTTTTTATTGGTTTACCTATCGGCTAAAATGGCTCTAGAATCAAGAGTTACACAAGAAGAAATTCGAAAGGTCACAGAAAAGCCAATAGACCGGGAAAAGGTAGCTATAAGCCCTTTATATTCGTTTAAATCACTCGGTTTCTAAACCAGAAATAGTAGCTACAGTACAGTAGTAGCTAGCATTCCGTTAGTGTGGTTGCTAGCTTGCAAACGCTGTGTTTCTCCAACTGCAATCTAAACCCACATAGCTGTTTCATATTATTTCTAATGTCACATTGTCTTGGAGTCTAGACACGAAGCGATTTAACAAGCTGGCTAATTTTATGTGTGTCTACAGACGTGCCCTCTTTTGCTGCGGGTATTTACGACAAACACTGGCAGGCATCACAGAGTCGATGAATTTGCCCGAGGACAAGTCCCTTCCAGTGAGCTTCAAATTTACACTTGGTAAGAAACTATTAAATAAACTGATCCACAAATAGGATAATAGTCACAGTATAACACCAAGTAAATTAAACTTCAAGGATAACAATCTGTTCAGTTAGTAATTATAAGTGATTGTGCACAACAGGTGCACTGGAGAGGCAACTGCAAGACAAACCCACCAAAGGGTTATGGTTTTGCAGGTGGTGGCACACAGACAATTGCTCTCTCCTCATCTGTCCTGATGTTTTTTCCTCTAGTGGTGCATTTTCCTAATGTCCTTGTCACTACTGGTTGCAGCCCATTTAGGTTGTACAGGTAGTCCTGCTCCTCCAGGATGACACATCCATACATGCCGTCGCAAGAACGTTTGCTGTCTCTCGCAATATAGTCTTTAGAGCATGAAGAAGATACCAGGAGACATGCACAAGGAGAGCTGCACTGGGCCTTAGAAGGGCATCAACCCAGCAGCAGGACCGGTATCTAGAAGAGACAAGAAATCAATGGACATTATGATTTGCCATGATGGAATTTGCCCAAGTTGGAACCTCCTATGATTTCAATAGTTTACATACTTTTTGGTGTTGTATCCAGCCCTCTTGGTTTGCATCGACCCACTGTTACGTGATTTTGTTCTTAACGAATTACACAATGTACATTAATGATTTTGGTCAATAATGTATTTAGACCTAATGTGTGCTTTGTGTTCCCTTAATTGTTTTGACCAGCGTTTTTTTTTTATGGTTCATGTATATTCTTGTATATTATGCATGGTGCCTTAGCACCAGTTTATAGTGTTGTTGTGAACTATCTGATGAGTTATTCTGTTAAAGGATGGACGCCTCGCTAAAGGAGTTGACCAGCCTCGTGAAGGAGGTGTACCCGGAATCTCGGAAGAAAGGAACACACTTTGGTTTTGCCATTGTTTACCCCGACCCCCAAAGAAATGGCTACAGGTCAGTATTCTACAACGGAGCCCAATAATATGAACTTTTCTTTATTTCATTAATGGAATGACCGTCTTATTGCTTAACGCTAGCCACAGCTTTGTCATTGAGTGTGGGTGCATTGCTTCGTCTTTTATTAAGCACATTGTGACAATGACAACGTTATGGGTGGACGGCTGTGATGGATTGGGTGGGGTTTGCATTAGAGCTGAAGAATATGATCGATTTTTAGATGGATCGCGATCCTGACATGAACGATTCTGAATCGATTCATAAAAAGAAATGTATATATATTTTTTAATTAATTATTAAATATAATGTATGAATAATTCACGTCAGCATCGTGACGTAGTGCTGTTTTTTGTAAATAAATACTCTTAGTAAATATGTGTATGTGTGTATATATATATATATATATAT
>JACXGK010001170.1:0-75990 GCA_016801125.1 Novumbra hubbsi | reverse complement strand
GTAAGGCAGTTACCAGTTTAACTACATTTCACAGTAGCGTGGTGGTAGTCACTACACGTAGCGCCGTTACCAGTTTAACTACATTTCACAGTAGCGTGGTGGTAGTCAATACACGTAGCTCCGTTACCAGTTTAACTACATTTCAAAGTAGCGTGGTGGTAGGGTCACTACACGTAGCGCCGTTACCAGTTTAACTAAATTTCACAGTAGCGTGGTGGTAGTCACTACATGTAGCGCGGTTACCAGTTTAACTACATTTCACAGTAGCGTGGTGGTAGGGTCACTACACGTAGCGCCGTTACCAGTTTAACTACATTTCACAGTAGCGTGGTGGTAGTCAATACACGTAGCTCCGTTACCAGTTTAACTACATTTCACAGTAGCGTGGTGGTAGGGTCGCTGTTTTCTAATTCAAATAGCTTTTCATTAGCAAAGATATTTTATTGATCAAGTAGTGCGGTAGCGTCCACACAAGCTACATTTCCCCAAGCATTTCTAAAGCTCAAATCTGAAATACAACTGCTAAGGACCAGTAAGTGACGCCACCGCCATACACAGACCTGTACGTGTAGCCGACTGTATTTACATGTGACGGTGACATTACGTACCAATCCTTCACTGCAACTTCACTGCATGGACTTCACTGCATAAAGACACGCCGGATTGAGTTTACTTGATGGAAAGATGACAGAAAGTGAGAAGAGAGAGGAATTGATCCAAAGGGAGTCGCCGTGGCTGTACCTCGAGAATGACATGATATTTATTGAAACAACAGAGAAAAGGTGTGTTCAAGTGCTTGCTATGCAATCTTAAGAAGATGCTCTCAACTTCCAAGACATCAAATATGAATTTGAAAACACACATTCAGGTGATTCCTGAATAAGCTAATACAACCATCGCCAAACAAGCTAATCATCACCATTCAAGTACCAATTGAAAGCGTGAGAAAGACTGAGCTGAAATTAGGTTTTGTAGTCAGATGTGACCACGGTAAATTTGCCCAGAAATAGTAGATACAGACCTAATACACCCAAAATCAATGCTACCTTATAATACTTGATTTTGGGCGCCACTAAAATAAGAATATGTAAGGGAAAAATTATGCAATTTGCAATTTAGCAATATGAAATAAATAAGATGAGAGAGAATTAGAAGTCAGGAGTTTGAATACTTTTACAAGGCTATCAATGTAATAACCCACCAATGGTATTTATGAACAGGCTTTATGTATTTGTCAAATGTTATGGGGAAGCAGGTTAACCTAGTGTCTAGAGCAGGGGTCTCAAACCGGTTCCATGGAGGGCCAAGTGTCTGCAGGGTTTAGTTTTTTCCTGTAAATTGGTTCGAGGTTCAGACCTAAATAACCAGATGAGGGTAGACCTAACCAATCAGTGACATAATTAATCAATCAAGTACAAGGTGAGAGTGAACCTGCAGACACTCGGCCCTCCGTGGAACCGGTTTGAGACCCCTGGTCTAGAGCATCTGACCCATGATTGAAAGGTTCCTAGACTGAATCCCTGAGTCGACAGTCAGACAAATGTCCCTGTTCCTGAGCACGGCCGGTAATCTTAATTGCAGGTCATTGCTGAAAAATAAGAATAGTCATATTTACCTGATCATTTTGTGTTACAATGTCTTGGACCTGTAAGGTATAAAACTATAAGGCATACATTCAAATACAAAATAATGCCAATAATAGCTAATAATTATTGATAATATATTGTAGGCTTCGCAAAGTGTGGTCATAAATACGAACCCTATTCTGGATAGAAACATAAAGCCAGAAAGCAGATGTCAAACTGGTTGTGTCAGATGAAATTTACAACCATGAAAAATATTCAGGATTAAGGCTCTTTAAATGTTAAAAACGTGGGTTTAGTAGTTTAGTAAGGAAAGTGAAAAATACTTTTTCAATTCACAACAAGTATCTATACCTATATCACTTTTTCGATGCATCCCTGAAAATATGTTTTTACATTATCTCACACAAATACACACACACACACAAACAGGCACATAAACACACAAACACACCAACACACACAAAAAGAAGAAACAAGATTTGGTGCAATCTTTGAGTGTGTTTCATTCCAGTATTAGGCCTGTTTTCGTGTCCGCCTTCGGTGGAAAGTAATAGTGAAATTGGCGCAACAATCAGTGTTTTGATATGACACTTTGCCAAAGCCTTTTTATTCTGCACGGTTCTCGCTAATATGCAGTCTCACCTAAGAAGGGCTTTAAAGAAACCACGTTTGGTTCTTTGAAGACCAAAGCTTTACGATTTCTTCCAACAGACCAGTTCACAGCGAGCTCTGGACATCCAGTGGGGTAGCCCAAATTCTAAAATCTATCATCTGGAAACACACAAAAGCTCCCTCCGTCAGATACTCCCGTTCAAAGCCAGTTAAAAATGAGGTTGGAGGGGGTAGGTGGAGAGGGGTGGAGAGGGGGAAAAGAAAAGCCTAATATTAATCTGTAGCTCCCTGTTCCCTTCCTTCCTTTTTGCTACCTTCTTCCCTCCCCAGTATTCTCCATTCATTCATTACCTCCTCCTTTTCTTCACCCCTTCGTTTCCTGTCTTTTCTCAACTTGGAGAGGAGGTAAAGCAATGCATAAGGACGCACATTTCACCCACCTACCCGACACACAAGCGCACATCCAAAGATACAAATAATAATAAAGAGCACCAGCCCCAATGCCGAATTTCTAAAATAGGGGCAATTTTAATCATCTACCCATTCAATCTCAGTTGGATAAATCATATCGGGGAGATTTGCATAAATACAAACCATCAAAGACTTCTCATCTTCAAAGGGGTTTTCGAGACCCAATAGGCTTTGTACTGTAATCATCTGAGGTCACCACCTCACAAGAGACACGTTGCCCAGGCAACATAAAAAAAATAATAATGCTGGCCGGCTGTGAGCTTTGCACAATATCACCCCTGTCCCCTATTTTCCCCCGAGTACACATACAAACACACAGAGGGACACACTAACACACTCCCCCTCTTCATATGTACAGGATGGAGCTTCAGAAAACCGGTGCGGAAGCTAATTTTCAGCCTTTTAACAGACCGTGTTTAGTCCCCCCCCCAACCACTATATAGCAGGTTTTACCTCTACGACTAAACCGCACAACACAATACAATTCCTCGCCGGACTGGGATAATGTGTTGAAAGTGGTAATAAATTACAGGTCTTCACTCACTGGCTGTAGAATAGATGGTCAACCTCTCTCTAATTATGTCTGATGACATGTTTACGTTCTTGTTATTTGTGTGGAGAGTATCTAGTCGAGTTGGAGTGCATAAGCAGTGAAGGAAGGGCAAACACAAGGCCCAATACAGGATATTTCTGGACGGTCATTTCATTGGTCACTCATAGGTATGTATACACAGTGAAAATTGTAAATCTCAAAAATGATGTTTAATTGATTGATTTTATTAAACTGCATTGTGTTAAGTCCAAATGTAGTTGTAATGCTCACTCGTATGCTGTCACTCTGTTTGTTAACCTTCCTTGTAAGCAAACCCATTACTTCAATCAAACTAAGTGGCAGGGCAGCCTCAAGGCAAAAAACACAAACTCCAGATTGTGTCTTTACGCATTTGGGGAGGGAGGGGGGGTGTGATAAATCCACTTCATTATTGCCATCATTAATCTTGCATAGAGAACCTGATGGTGCTTTTCTTAGAGAGGTTCTTACACTTGTCTGCGGCTTTTCTAAGGCAGAGAGACTCCATTCTATTGCTTAATAGCACTCAATCCAAGTACCCTTTAAGATATTATTCACTATTGACCAAAAATACCTCTTCTCACCTCTTACAGCCACACTTCACAACCCTTTTCACCCGTAGGGCGAAAAGGAGGAATTTACAGAAACTGATCAGGAACAGGACAAGGGGGAGGAGGGAGGGGAAGATAGGAGAAAGATTGAAAAGCGTTAGAAAAAAGGCAGCGACTGGGACAAGTTTCAATTAATTCTCTTCGAAAAGGGGGCCCAGATTAAATGTTTCCGGCCAGCTGAAGTGTTCATTTCACAGAGGGGAGGCCCAGAGAGGGATGAAGGCAGGGTACCAAAAAGAGGAGGCGGCGGAAGACGTGATGTGGGCGGAGGAGGAGAGAGGCCTCTCTCCCCTCTCCCTCTTTCTCCTTTCAATCTCCGGCGCACACCCAATGGCGTGGCGCCGAATGTGTGTGAGAATTGTCCCGAGGACAAAAGAAGGAGTTCCGCCTGTTATCCTCCAATAAGCCTTGTCCGTCACACAAGGACGCGGGGGAAAAGAGGAGAGAAAGGGCTGGCTAAAGGTTTCCACACAATGGGGGTACAAGTAAGTCCATCTTTTAGGGACAAATCATGGTATTTGGAGGATCCCGGGTCTGTTTCAATAGGAAGAAGGGAAAGAGGACGGTAAATAGGACAGGGATTTACAGCCTTACTGACACAAGGCCTTTAGGATAATGCCACACACACATGCTAATGCAGCGACACTCGGACGCAAGCCAGCAGACGGAAAGGCACACGGGCAGACACTTCACCTTGCAGGGATTGATTAGGCGAGACCACTGCTGTTCCCTTATTGAGGTGTCTTTTGCAATTCATAATGACCTTAGACCAACGTCCTTCAGATGCTAGTTGGTACGTACACGGTTTCGGTTAAAATGGAGACCCGAACACAAACACCTTTTTTAATGAAGAAAGGGCAAGAAGGCAGAAACGGCTGACTCAGAGAAAGAGTACGAGTGGAACACCTGTCACCAATTACCCAGTGGAAGGGAGAGAGAGAAACCGAGGGAGGGAGGGGAAAGGGAGAGGTTAGGTAGCAGGAAAGAGACATGCTCTAATTAAAAACTGTAGTTAAAAACATCTTGTTTCTGGCTCGGAGACCCTGTCTGTATGTATGGAAGTGTACGTGTCAGTTAGGGACCAGGCCCTTCCGAGCAGTTCCAAAACCGCTACCCTTACTTATTCCTTCTTCCTCTTTCTCCTTTCTGTCTTTCCAATCCTCTCTACATCTCACATCCTTTTATTGTTTCCCACCCTCCTTTCATTCACAATGCTCTTTCCCTTCCTCCCCTAGTTAAGACGTTGCAACTCCTTTCAGGTCTCTCTAAAAGTCATGCAGAGTGGCTGAATAGTCAAATATTTCTGCCCAACAGTGTGTGAATATTGGAGTGTGTGTGTGTGTGTGTGTTTAGAATGGGGTGCCATAAGCCCCTACCAAGTTTCTTGATAGTGGCCCATATGAGTAACATCTGCACATTGCCCCAATGACAGGAAAACACACCAAGGCGCACAGAAAGGGGATGGTGCACCTGGCCCTCTGATTAATCTTCAGTTGAAAACTAAATTTGCCTACTTGATTGTTTATTTCCTGAGGCAAATATATTCGAATTTTGTCTATCTTAGAAAAAAATATCCCATCATCTTTCACGATACACATATCTGAACCCATTATATTAGCTGCCCGCCACACGATGGCTCAATTCATCAGTTCATTAAGAACTCCAATTTCCCAGCATTCCACAGGCATGGTTGCGCTCGCTCAAGGACCTATCAGACTTCTGAAGACCGGGCTCAAAAATGTCATCCGTTTCTGTCAGCCCGAGCCAAGGGCAACACAGGGGCCCCTCCCAGGGCCCTGCCACAGGAATCGATTCCACCCGCTTGACAGGGAAATTGAAAAGTTTTTGTTGTTATTGCTTTGAAGATTCCCGCAGTTTCCTCTTACTGCATCAGGTTTATTCATGCAGGGCCACTGTGTGCTTTAAAGACGGATGGGGAGGAAGGAAAGAAGGTAGCTAAGAAATGACATGGATATTTTGTTTTGTGTTTCTCACTTTTGCATTTTGCTTCCTTAGGGGCGGCTGTATGTGACAGTGGGTCCTGTGTTTTAGGTACCATTCTGGGCACCATGTGTCTTTTACAAATGGAAGCAATGAAACCACAACAAAAGGTAACATTTTTTAATTTCTACCATAGCTCACTTCATCGAAATGTCCCAGGACATGAAGTCGGGCTGTCTGGATTGTAACAAAGTTGCTGAGCCAAAGCCTTGGAGTTAGTATGTATAAAGTTATATATACAAGTCCATATTGACAGCAACAATGCCAACAGTGCCACAAAACTGATGTTTTAAACTAGGTTTGAAGCCCAATTGTCTTCCCATGGCAAGATTGTTATTTTACTTAACTCAAAAGGCTTAGAGATAAGTCATTGGTCTATAATATTGAAAAAAGCAAAAAATATCAAATAAAATAAAGATAATTTAACGTGGAAATACATATTCACACACATACATATACATACAATATCTAAATTACAAGTTTGACTGCACTGGGCCTTTAAAACTGTTAAATTTCTCAATGCCCCATGGCAAAACCTGCAGAACTGAACTTTTACTTTTCACTTTAGCTTAAAGAAAACAAATCTAGCAAAAGGCAAGAGATGGCTCAGCGTTCTCATCTAGGTTGGCAGGTTTGGGCTTGTTCATTCATGAGCATGTAGTCACATATAAACCAAAAAGGCTTGGCGAGATGCACCTGGATAGACACGTTTCCCTATCTTCAACTCTCCAGATCACAGCTTCAACAAGATAGGGCTGTGAATAGGAGCCATGTAATTGATGGAAAAGAAGAGATTGAATTGGTTAGAAAAACCGAAGACAGACACGTACCCACTGCACCTCTCCTGTGTCCTCCACCTTGGGCAGCATCAGGGCAGGAGGAAGGACACTAGCCTGCAGTATGACCTCTAGGTCAGCATCGGCCAGGCCACTGGACACTGAGTTGACCCTCACACACTTCTCTGTTCTGCCCAGATCCAGTTCTGCCAGCACTCTGGAGATAGTCTCCCTGGCCTCCGTCTGGAAGAAACAATAAAAGGATAATTTATTTGTAAGTGGAAGGAATGAGGAGCAGAGAGAAAGAATGCAGGAGAGAATTAACTTATTAATTTAATGTGTCATTGAACCAATTGCACTTTAAGGCAGGAAAGTGTGAGGTCCCTGCAAAACAAGATTACATTCAATGGGACAAGCATACCATTGAAACCCTAAATGCAGATTACTGGAAGATACAATGAATGCAAAGGGGAATTATGTTAATATCCACTAATAACAAAACACAGAAAAAGAGCAATTATATTTTGGACAAATCTAAAATAAAATGAGCCCTGTCGAATCATTATAAGTCCCAGTGATAGTGTTGAGCAAAAACACTTTAACAAGTCCCTTTAACAAATTGCTTCTAGGGCAGAGTTCATAAAGCTGTTCTACTAAAACATTTAAGCATTAGGACCAGAACATTCAATCATTCAGAAAAAAACAGAGTAAAAAAAAAATACCACTAAGCAAAATATTCTGTTAGGAATATTCTGGCAAATTCCAGGATCTCAAAACATGGAGTAGGGGACCAAAGAAGAGCTCTAATCAAATATTTGACTCAAAATGCAAGTATGTTTTATTTATTCACTCAACTTGGTCAGGGGTCCTTTTGCACTAATTACTGCATCAATGCGTTGTGGCATGGAGGCAATCAGCCTGTGGCACTGCCAAGGTGTTATGGAAGCCCAGGTTGCTTTGTTAGCAGCCTTCAGCTCATCTGTGTTGTTGCATCTGATGTATCTAATTTTCCTCTTGACAATACCCAATTGATTCTCTATGGGGTTCAGGTCAGGCGAGTTGGCTGGCCAATCTAGCACAGTAATACCATGGGCAGCAAACCGGTTACCAGTCGTTTTGGCACTGTGTCCTGTTGGAAAAGGAAATCAGCATCTAAAGCTAGTCAGCAGATGGAAGCATAAAGTGCTCTAAAATCACCTGGTAGATCGCTTCATTGACTCTGGACTAAAACACAGTGGATGCAATTGACATGGCACCCCAAATCATCACTGACTTTGGAAACCTCACACTGGACTTGGATTCTGCATCTCCACTTTTCCTCTAGACTCTGGGACCTTGATTTCCAAATGAAATGCAAAATGTACTTTCACCTGTAGAGAGGACTTTGGGCCACTGACCAACAGTCCAGTTCTTTATCTTCTTTGCCCATGTAAGACACTTCTGATGTTGTCTCTAGTTCCGGAATGGCTTGACACTGGGAATGCAACACTTGTAGCCCGTTTCCTGGTCAGGTCTGTGCATGGTGACTCTTGATGCACTGACTGCAGCCTCAGTCCACTCCTTGTAAAGCTCTCCCAAGTTCTGGAAGGCTGCAGTCACCCCTGTTAACTTTTCCTACCACACATTTCCCTTCCAGTCAACTGGAACATGCTTTGATACAGCACTCTGCGAACAGTCAGCTCTTTCAGCAATGACCTTCTGTGACTTACCCTCCTTGTGGAGGGTGTCAATGAGTGTCTTCTGGAAAACTGTTAATTCAGCAGTCCTGAGCTCAGGGAAATAATTATCTTATTCGAGCTCTTCTCAGGTCGACATTTCTGAATTTTAAAAGTTTTATTCTAATATTTTGGGTTATTGGATTTTAGGTTTCCATGCTGTAAGCCATTATCATCAAAATAGATACAAAAAAGGCTTGAAAAGTTTCACTTTATATGTTATGAATCTAAAATATAAGAAGGCTTCACTTTTTTATGTGAATTTAGGAAAGATATTAACTTTTCCTTGATATAATTTTTTTTTAGATGATCAGTGAGCACATCCTTGACATTGTGAAGGTTAGATAGAAATCAATCCTAACCCTAGCAAGGAAAAAAATTAACTGTTTTCAATGTCTATTTGTTTTTCTCTTCCATCAAGCACGGACTTTGCTGATACAGTGGGGAGAACAAGTATTTGATACACTGCTGATTTTGCAGGTTTTCCTACTTACAAAGCATGTAGAGGTCTGTCATTTTTATCATAGGTACACTTCAACTGTGAGTCTGAATCTAAAACAAAAATCCAGAAAATCACATTGTATGATTTTTGAGTAATTAATTTGCATTTTATTGCATGACTTAAGTATTTGATCACCAAAAAACCAGTAAGAATTACGTCTCTCACAGACCTGTTAAGTTTTCTTTAAGAAGCCCTCCTGTTCTCCACTCATTACCTGTGTTAAATGCACCTGTTTGAACTAGTTACCTGTAGAAAAGACACCTGTCCACACACTCAATCAAACAGACTCCAACCTCTCCACAATGGCCAAGACCAGAGAGCTGTGTAAGGACATCAGGGATGAAATTGTAGACCTGCACAAGGCTTGGATGGGCTACAGGACAATAGGCAAGCAGCTTGGAGAGAAGGCAACAACTTTTGGGGCAATTATTAGAAAATGGAAGAAGTTCAAGATGACGGTCAATCACCCTCGGTCTGGGGCTCCATGCAAGATCTCACCTCGTGGGGCATCAATGATCATGAGGAAGGTGAGGAAGCATCCCAGAAGTACACACGGCAGGACCTGGTCAATGACCTGAAGAGAGCTAGGACCACAGTCTCAAAGAAAACCATTAGTAACACACTACGCCGTCATGGATTAAAATCCTGCAGCGCACGCAAGGTCCCCCTGCTCAAGCCAACGCATGTCCAGGCCCGTCCATGACCATCTGGATGATCCAGAGGAGGAATGGGAGAAGGTCATGTGGTCTGATGAGACGAAAATAGAGCTTTTTGGTCTAAACTCCACTCGCCGTGTTTGGAGGAAGAAGAAGGATGAGTACAACCCCAAGAACACCATCCCAACCGTGAAGCATGGAGGTGGAAACATCATTCTTTGGGGATGGATGGGGCCATGTATTGCAAGATCTTGGCCAATAACCTCCTTCCCTCAGTAAGAGCATTGAAGATGGGTCGTGGCTGGGTCTTCCAGAATGACAACGACCCAAAACACACAGCCAGGCCAACTAAGGAGTGGCTCCGTAAGAACCATCTCAAGGTCCTGGAGTGGCCTAGCCAGTCTCCAGACCTGAACCCAATAGAAAATCTTTGGAGGGAGCTGAAAGTCTTGCCCAGCAACAGCCCCGAAACAGCCCGAAACCTGAAGGATCTGGAGAAGGTCTATAAGGAGGAGTGGGCCAAAATCCCTGCTGGAGTGTGTGTAAACCTGGGCAAGAACTTTAGGAAACGTATGATCTCTGTAATTGCAAACAAAGGTTTCTGTACCAAATATGAAGTTCTGCTTTTCTGATGTATCAAATACTTATGTCATGCAATAAAATGCTAATTAATTACTTAAAAATCATACTCAATCATCAATGTGATTTTCTGGATTTTTGTTTTAGATTTTAGATTCCGTCTCTCACAGTTGAAGTGTACCTATGATACAAATTACAGACCCCTACATGCTTTGTAAGTAGGAAAACCTGCAAAATCGGCAGTGTATCAAATACTTTTTCTCCAAACTATACATGTTACTACTGAGAGAACTATTGTACCACCTGGCTTTTAATCATTTAAGTCACTCTGAGTAAGAGCATTTTCTAAATAACTAAACTGCAACATGTGACTGTATAAACTGTTAAAAATTATATTAACAATCCTAAAAAAAAATATCAACATATGCAATCAATGAACATAAACACTGGTTCGAGTTAAAAAAATAAATACAATCCACATCATTTTTGGGTATGAATTAGATGTATGACATCCATAATTGGGAATATAGGGTAAACTGTTCAGGTGATTGTGAAAAAAACCTACATGCAGTTGACGTTAGTATTGTAGAATGACGTCAATTAACCTAGGTGGAGTTAATACCAACATTAGGTTGTGTACTTTGTGTTGGTGTAATTATGTTGCTGAAAATAAAACTGATCACTTTGCTGCACACATTGTAGAGGATAATTTGTATTGTGCAAATCCATAGGCCCTATTGATAAAGACATAATTAGTTATTTGCATAAGTTTACTGTGCCTATATATGTGTGTAAACATTGGTTAGGTCATCCATTTTGTATATTGATTACATCCTTCATTTTGTATTGATTACGCGGCTTTGAGAGAACAAGTTTTCCCACCAGTGCCTCTGATTGTCTGATGCAGGTGAAGGGAGGGGTCTACCTGTGCAATGTTATAAAGTTGCCTGTATGCCATGTAACTGCGTCTTTCATCTTGGAGCTGTCCTCTCTGTATGAACCACCATGTAATTACATTAAAAGAAGTCTGGTCAAAGGTATTTGGTCTCCTATAGTTGTTTAAGTTGACTTGTCCCGCCTAGAAAACCTAGAAAAGCATGTGTTTTGGATAAACCACTTTAACATCTGATCTGAAGTGATGGAAGTAAATAAAGCTGTAAAAGTGTATACTAACTACTTCGTACAGGTGTACCAACTTTTGTTGACTTCGCGCAAACATTTTGTTTGTATAAAAGCAGTGCTATTACACCATCTTAATCATTATTTGTACTGTGTTGAGGTAGTATTTTACCATCACAATGGCAAGAAAAAGGCAGACAGACCATTATATCCCATAAAATGTAGGTCTTACCTTTAGAGAAATTGCCAAGAAAGTCAAGGTGTCAGTGTGTCAGTGCCAACACCATCGAAAGGCACTAGGAAACAGGAGGAAACTCTGACAGGAAGAGGTCTAGCAGAACAAAGCCACAACAGAATCAGTAGGCAAGTTTCTGAGAGCACTGCCAGTGGAGTTGAAACGCAGGGATTTTGTAAGCAGTTGAGTAGGTGAAAAGATTTTTCCTCAGAGAGTGACCCCAACTGTTGTATTACGGTGATTGAAAGATTACCATTTAGAATGTTAATGGGGGGCAGTTAGGCAAACATACATATATATATATATATATATATATATGAAGTCAAATGATATATACAGTTCTCAAAAGTGCTCAAAAGTTTGCATACGGCAATATGGCAATTAAAGGTTAATTCCCAACACCTGCGGCTTTTAAAATTTCAAATAGTGTCTATGTTTAAATAGTAAATGGGTAGTCAATGCAATAGTCAATGCACTGAGCAGGCTTGATACTGAGCCATGGGGAGCAGAAAAGAACTGTCAAAGACCTGCGTAACAAGGTAATGGAACTTTATAAAGATGGAAAAGGATATAAGAAGATATCCAAAGCCTAGAGAATTCCAGTCAGTACTGTTCAATAACTTATTAAGAAGTGGAACATTTGGAGATCTCTTGATACCAAGCCAAGGTCAGGTAGACCAAGAAAGATTTCAGCCACAACTGCGAGAAGAATTGTTCAGTATACAAAGAAAAACCCACAGGAAACCTCAGGAGAAATACAGGCTGCCCTGGAAAAAGACGGTGTGGTTGTTTCAAGGAGCACAATAAGACAATACTTGTAAAAAAATGTGCTGCATGGTTGAGTTGCCAGAAAGAAGCCTTTACTGTGCCAATGCCACAAAACAGCCAGGTTACAGTATCCCCGACAACACCTTGACATGCCTCGCAGCGTCATCTGGAGTGACGAGACGAAAATACAGCTTTATGGTCACAACCATTAGCGCTATGTTTGGAGAGGGGTCAACAAGGCCTATAGTGAAAAGAATACCATCCCCACTGTGAAGCATGGTGGTGGCTCATTGATGTTTTGGGGGTGCGTGAGCGCTAAGGTCATGGGGAATCTTGTGAAAATTGATGGCAAGATGAATGCATCATATTATCAGAAAATACTGGCAGACTTGCATTCTTCTGCACGAAAGCTGCACATGGGACGCTCTTGGACTTTCCAGCACGACAATGACCCTAAGCACAAGGCCAAGTTGACCCTCTCCTGGTTACAGCAGAAAAAGGTGAAGGTTCTGCCATCACAGGCTCCTGACCTTAATATCATCGAGCCACTCTGGGGAGATCTCAAACGTGCGATTAATGCAAGACGACCAAAGACTTTGCATGACTTGGAGACATTTTGCCAAGACGAATGGGCAGCTGTGCCACCTGTAAGAATTTGGGGCCTCATAGACAATTATTACAAATTGTCTATGAGGTTAGTCATTGATGCTAAAGGGGGCAATACACAGTATTAGGAACGATGAACAGGGGTAATTTTTTTCTTTGTTGCCATGTTTTGATTTATGATTGTGCCATTCTGTTATGACCTACAGTTGAATATGAATCCCATACGAAATAAAATAAATGTGTTTTGCCTGCTCGTACGCTGTTTTCTTTAATAATGATACATATACAACCAATTCACTTTTTAGCACAACTGTATATACTGCACACAAAAAACACACACATTGGGGATTGATGAACAAAATATATTAGAGATCAATATATTTGTGTAGGTTGTTGAGAACAAAATTAAGGAACACAGTTCAATGGTAACCAAAATCACTAACCGATTGAGGGCTAGATTCACACTCAAAACACAGAAAATCGAAGTAACTAATTGAAATCACAGGCTGTTTCAAATTGCATGAATTTCATCATGGCAACTCATAATGTGACTCAGTAGTGTATTTGGCCCCCACGTGCCTGTATGTACCTTAAAGAGCAAGCAACAACAGTGTTGAAGAACAGTGTATAGGAAAGAATTCCTAAAGGGACCGAAATTAAGGAAGAAACCTAGAGAAAAACCAGGCTTTGAGGGGTGATTTTTTTTTACTTGTGCCAGGTCAACATTTTAAGAGAACAAGTTGTAATAATCAATAAATGCATGTGGGCTGTCCAGAGTCTATAAAACCTAATCCAGGTCAGAAGCATGACCAGATGGATAAGGACTGGGACAACCCAGGGTAATGATCAGCAGAGTGGCAGCTGGAATCATCTTAATAAGAACACTAAATGTCATGGATGACATTAGTCAGAATAAGACAAGTGCTACATTAATCAGTCTAGATGCAGAAAAAGCATTTGATTTAGTAGGATAGCGTTACTGGTTCCAAGTTATGGAAAGATTTGGTTTTAACAAAAAGGTGATACAGTGCGTTAAAACACAATGTTTGTATCCGACTGCAAGAACAAAGATTAACAGACATTTGTCACAGACGATCAGATTAAAGCGAGGGGCAAGACAAGTCTGTAATCTCTCACCCACGCTGTAATCTCTCACCCACGCTCTTCTCCTTGTACATCAGGGACCAATCTTTAGAGGGAATAACAGTAAGAGGCAGTGAGCAAAAGATATGCATGTATGCAGATGAAGTCCAGTTGTTCCTTACAGATTCAGGCTCAAGCGTTCCTAGATGAAGTGCTTAATGTACACAAGACCCAAGCCCTAGTTAATAACTATAGCCTGCAGGAAGATCTGAAGGATAGGTGTAATCTCCAGTGGACCTCTTCATTCATTAAAAACCTTAGTAAATTCACCAAAAGATATATCCAAACTATTTTGCATGAATGACGCTTGAATAAACAAGACAATATATGATGACCTGGACAGGTGGAATTAACTTATTTTGGTAGTTGAATTAAAACAAGACAAAGAATTAGATACACAACATTAAAGATACCCAAAAAAGTGGGGGCCTCAAAAACCTGAAAGATAATTTTGTGTCAGCCCAATTGAGACCTTCGGTGATTAACAACAAGCACCTAAAAAATTAAGTCTTTGCTAACTCATACAATTTGAGGAGTCACAAATAAAGATATATTTACTTGAGTATTCAATCACATGAAACACTCTACAAACAATATTAAACACAAATGGGAGAAGGAACGTAACGTTGAAATTGCTGAGGAAACATGGTTGAACATATTTGAGACTCAACTCTGCTCCGCCAACAAATGGAGAATTTTGTTGGAAAAATGTTATGCATTCCTTTATAATAACTACACTGAAATCTAAACAATATTGCTCCTATGACACCTTTTTGGAGAGAATGCGGGCTATCGAGGGTGGATCACTCCCACATAATTTCGACTTCAAACTGGGGAGAAATAAGCACTAGCATTGGAGAAATAATTAGATTTTACAATAAACATGAATTTCTTTGTACTTGGGTGAAATATGATAACACTAGGGACAAGTACATGTTGAAGGTCCTACTAGCAGCTATTTGAAAGGCATTCAATAGAAAATGGCTAGAATCCAAAAGTAGAGAGGTCAAGACAACTGTGAAAAATAAGTTTTGTACTTCAAAAGTGAACAATCCAAAAATGATCTCAGTATAACTAATCTGATCAATGCATATAATGAGCTGTAACTGCCAGATTGTGTTGTTGTTTTACTTTATTAGTACTTTTATTGTGTTACTCAATAAGAACAAAGTCATAAAAAGTATATACATTTGAATTACTTACTTTCATAAAAGTACACCTGGGGAGTTCCCACACAAGTGTGCCACTGCACCACTGGACCATTTTGTTGTTATTGTACTTCTGTGGTGCAAGAGAATTGAAGACCCAGGTCAGAAGCTAGCCTAGGTGTATCAAGTTCAAACAAATCCTGTGTTCCCACTCTACAATGATTGTTTCAACTTTGCTAATGACATAAGTGCTTTATATATAAACATCAGCACTTTACTCATCTTACATTTAGAGGTCCATCCCACCTATTGATACGATGAGTGCTAAAAAAGTCCCTACAGTGATAGGTTGTATAATGATTTAATTGTAGAATCTGCTGCTTGCATAACAATTATATCCCCATAATCCAGAATAAATACATACATATTTATTTTACATAAATATTTGTAAATTGTTAAAAAAACACAGATATCAGACAACAAGTTGTCTGAGTTATGCTGGCAATATCAAAAGCAACCTGATCATGATACATTTCAAAATCTCCCTCAGTACGGGTTGATCCGGTTTCAACTAGAATATGTATCCACAAAAATTCTACTACCACAAAACGTAGTAATGGCAGTAAAAACAACTTCTGTCAAAATGCTCTAAGTGAGAGAGAGCAGCTTTAAAATTTGATTAGATTAGATTCAACTTTATTGTCATTAAACAGTACAAGTACAGAACAATGAAATGCAGTTAGCATCCAACCAGAAGTGCAAAAAAGAGCAGTGCAAAAAAGTTTTGTAGAAATGTTGTCAGGTAAATATTTGTACTAATTTGTACTAAACAATATTTGTACTAAAAATACTTATGAAGACTCAATGAGACATTCGGTAGCATAGTGCTTACATGTAAAGTGTGACGCAATTTCATGGTTCCTCTCTGAACTAGGCAATTTGTGGCCAAGTAAGATGTTTTGTTGCAGTCAATGCTATTTGATAGTTGTAATTCATGAATCACTTCTTGTGGTAAATAATTTGCATGCATATTTTTTAAATATACCATTGTTGTAGTTCACAACATATTTAATATGTCCTACTTATTTTCTGCTGTTAGGTAGTTAATCCATTAATCTAATTTAAAATTTGTCCTGTTCATCCTATGCACAGATCATATTTTTATATTGGGATTGACAGATTTGATGGCGAGCCTACCCATGAACATCTAGATGCTTCTTTGGACAAGGACCTGGTTAAAAAGACCTAGGAACATTTCATTCTGATAATTTCGTGTGTGATCTGATCACCCCACCTGTGCGGTAGGACAGTTGTGTGTATGTGTTGTAATCAGAAAGTTGTACTTGCATATTTTGATTTATTTTATGATGATCAACGGCGAGAAAATAAGAGGGGTGCACCCAGGTGATTGTTAAACAAATTGTAATAGCTTATAATTGAAATGTATTTATTTATTTTAAGTTATATATTTATATCTATGTTACATTTTGTAGAAAACTTTGAAGTTTTTACAACATAATATAACTACACCTCCTGGTCTTTGTTGTATATCATCTTCAATGCTCCCTCTAAGCCTTGTGCGTTCCATTGTGCTGTTTGTGTGCTAGACTAAGCATATACTACATTAGGCTGAAGTTATTTTGCTACCTTTTTGCCAGCTATTCCGCCTTTTATAGCTAGCTAGCTAATTAGACACATCTTTGTTTTTGTATTTGGGTGATGGACAGCTAAGTACTGGGGTATAATATGTGTTAATTTACTGCCAGTACACAGCTGGACATAGGACACAGCTGCTGCGACTGCAACCCCACTTTACAATTTCCTCGGAATTGTACCTTTTTGAGTATTCCTTTTGAGTTTCAACACAGGCCATTCTGTAAGACTTTGACAGGCCAAGTAGCTTCTGTAGACAGACAGAAAAACTATTGAATAATAAAAGACTGCCTCCCTTTTCAGCCATTTATATAAATCTAAACTAAACACTGAGTAGTCAGGACAAAACCAAGGTATTGAAGATGAAACAACATAGCACAACACAGACTGATGGCCTCTTCACTCACCAAAGTCCTCAAATAAGCGGAGCCATTGTGAGGGAAGAACAAGAAGAGAGGAAGGAGAAGAGAAATCGAAGATAAATCACCAGTGCGTGCGCCTATCGGTGACATGGTAGCACACGACTGCAGATTCAAACCAAATGGGGGAAGGGGAAAGGGGGGTTAATGTGTTGTGAGTTAAGCAGCACTCGGAAATGCTAGCTTAGGACTTGTCAGATCAGGTCAGAGGCTGGGTGTGTGTGATGTGTGTGTTCTACAAAGAGAGAGAGAAAGGTGGGGGGGACAAGAGAGAAACATAGAAGAGAGGTGGTCATTAGCTAGCCTCCTGTGCCTTTTCAATGCATTGACGACCCTGTTCAAGAGACAGAGATGAAGAGTAAACGAGCCGATGAGAGGAAAAGAGCTAGGCACTGGCATAAGCACCGAAGGCCAGGTCACCCTGGTGTCAGACACTGCATATTAACGCTGACACGCAAACACACACTAAAGGATACACAGACATGCGCAAATACACACCCACATAGACAAGTGCACGTGTGCGTGCATGCCTGACCTGGGGAGGAATACTATTTCAAAGATCTCAATTAGGACGCATCCAAATTAGGATTTTAAAAAGTGTTTAAGAGGTGTATTTGAAAAAAACTGTAAAAACCGATCAAAGAGTGTGACCGGTCGATATTTTATTGCTGGTAATGAGTGTTCACTGTCCGGGACATCCTGTGTTGAGCAACAAGATCACTATTATCTGAAGTAAGGGAATCTTTAAACACTGCATCATACCAGTATATATTCAAGGAAAACTAATGCAAGCTGGAAGGGCTCCTGCTCACAAACAGTCTGTCAACCTCTTTAAAAAACATATTTGTCCTGTGGACCCCAGGAAGAGTAGCTGCTGCTTTGGCAGGAGCTGATGGGGACTCAAATAAACAAATGAACAAGCTTTCCATTGTACGTGGTATAGCAAGTGGTGAGATGTTTAGTCAGTCCTCTGATGCATGGAATTATGTAGCTAGCTGTGACAGCTTGCTGTGTGGTTGACACACTTCCTGATTTAATCACTGGTTAGGTATACCTGGGGTGCATCTCAATAGTTTAAATTGGCATCCTCTCTTTTTGTCGCTTAACTGTATTCGCATCCACAGCTCTGTATATTAACATTAGAGTGGTTATACATCACCAGCCTCCCCTCCCCTCAGCAGTTTACCAAAACAGTGGTTGGGTGTTTGCCCCTTTAGCGTCAATGAGAAATGCATTGATTTACACAGAACTAGTAATTGTATATCCAAGCATGACTTTTACTACATATTTTGCAGTAGACTGAAATAGTCTTCCAGCAAAGAATTGGGAAATATTTGAAATACAGTTTCATATGTGATATTCTTATAATAAATTTGTCACAAATAATAATTCCAATAAACACATATGTTTTCCTGGGCAGTGTATTTAAAAAATCTCTAACAATTTTGCCATCAATCGACACATAATATCCCATCAATTTGTTCATCCAAATGTATTGAAAATGAAAGATTCCTCATGCACATAAGTATCAGACCCTTCATTCAAACCTGGTAATAGTGCTTTTGGCAACAATCACAGATTCAACTCTTACGTATTCTCCTATCAGATTTGCACAAGTTCAGTTTCTCACATTCCTCCGTACAGTTCCAATCAGACTCTGTCAGATTGGAGTTCAGAGAGAAATCAGCACTTCTCATATGTCGGCACTGAACACAATTGCGAGGCATTAAGAACCAATAGCACTGGGATATATTGATATTGGCCATAATGGCGCTGCTGATATGTTCGTACTGAATATAATCTTTTTTTCTTGCAATGATGCTTTGCATTTTGGAGGCCTACAAAGAGCTACATGGACTTTATGACCCATCTTCTTTTTGCTCTGACACCTAATATAGACATTTGGTTGACTTTCAAAACAAAAATGTTCAATCAACTGAATTTTCCACAGGTGAACTCCAATCACGTTCTAGCAATATCTCAAGGTTGATCAAAAGACACAGGATGCAGCTCAGCTATAACTGTAGTGTAATTGGAAAATTAAAATTACTTAATACACATTTTCAATAAATCTGCCCTTGTCATTATGCTCGGCAGAAAAGTGTACTAATAATGACCTATGAAATGTTCACACAGAAGAGACACTTTTCTGAAGCAACTTGCAATGTGAATACACTGTATTTCCCTGTTTCAATGTCAACCCTTGAAGTTAGACTCAGCGAATCAAAGTTGCAACCAGCAGCACTGAAACCACTGAGCCGATATTGAAATAAATGAGATGCGAGACTTTGCTCTTAAACAGTCACACAAACACTTGCCTGTGTTTATTGGGCTTAATGTTGTTCCAGATTGGTTGTGCACCTTGGTTCAATGCTCATAGTTTTAGGGACAATGTACCCACTCTGATGTTTAGTTTTTGGATCTTTGACTATTCGTTTGTGTTAATCAAAGGCTCAACCAAGGCTTGAAGTCAATTAAAAGGTGTATCAAAGTACAGCCCCTAATGTAGTTAGTCAACATATGTCTGCATCAGTGCGAAATTTGAGATCAAAGAGCCCACAGGTACCAATGAGAAAGGTGCAATTGGGTGTTTGTTATCGATTTCAGGTTGCCATGCTTTGTCGCACGACCTTGAGATGGCTGGGGCATGGGTGGACAAAATCTATGTAATCTGGAGAGTGTGGGTAAGGATTCCATTCTGGATGGCCTCGTTGAGTGAGCAGCATGATTACCACCAGAACATTATCAGATGTGCTTTATAAGAAAACATATCTCGACATCAACTTACCTACAGCCGGTGGTTGAAGCAGGGTCTAAATCATGAACTAAATGTTACTAAATTGGGAGAAATTTGGTATTCATATGGGTTTTCTACTGTCTGGGCAGACATAATGTTTTATTTCACAAGTTGAGAAAATGACCAGCGTGATCTCTTCAAGTCTTAGTGTGGGAGTAACCCTTTGTTCTTGCAGTCTTACACACTGCTTGAGTGTGCAAGTGCACACACATGCACACACCTAAAAACTTGATAGACCCATAACTGTACAGTTGTAACTTAAAACGTATGGAGCAATTTATCCACATAAGGAGCCATAACTCTCAATTCGTAAAGCTGCTACAAGGTAGATAACATTGTTATTCTTTGTCTCCACTTTATCCGTCTCTTGTGGCCTGTCACGCAAACACACAGGTCTTCTCCCTCCCTCACACGCACAAATACAGACACACACACACACACACACACATGCCCGTCTTCAGTTCACTGCTACGCACAAACACACGGGCTTAATAGAAATTGAGACACGTGAAATGCCGTGTCACCCTGTCCTGGCGCCTAGAGTGACAGTAGCTCCTGACAAAACAAAAGGAATAGCTGTCGGTAAATCACTTAATCGTAAAAGAAAGAACACATAGTTTATAGAATTCCGCAAATAAAATCAGCCAACATTAGATGGGCGAACGTCTCCGTTGGTCGAGTTCAAGGCTGATATACTGCCGTGCTGTGTGGATTAAACCGCTTTCATGCAACAAGAGACGCAGACGTTGACAAGAGACGCAGACGTTGTCTTTGTTTCCTGCACGTTCGTAGCGCGGAGACAGTGTTTTACTTCAGAAACAGAGATACTTCGCTGGCAGGCAAATAAAGATAGAGCTCAGTGCACACACACGCAAACACACACACACACACACTCAGCTTCTTCATTCGCATTTTGCTGCTTTCTCTCAAATTGACAAAGAGAACATTCCCGCGGACACGGAGCCTCCTGTGAGCGCCGGCACTCGGAGCTTGAATAAAGCACTTTGAAAACGGGAGATCTTTCACATTAATGGACGGCCGTCCAACAAGTTGCTTCAAAGCCCCCTCCCCGATCACCTTGCCTCCTACAGCGCGCTCGCCCCGAAACCTCGGCTCTCACTGCTCCTTTGATTCTCTCCATCATCCTCATCATTAGTGGCTGACACACACACACCCAGACACGCACATATACACATGGAGGAGCTTTTCAAGTAAAGAACACCTAACCCTTTGAGACGAGAGGGCATTCTTTTAAACACACCACACCGACGCAGCACCCTACGGAGAGGTGTCTATACCTTACACATGGATGGGTAGCGGCTCAAATACATCCAATCACATAAACCTGAAGACAGACAGGTTAGCTCTCCAAGGATTAGGTCAGGGTCTTATTACGGTCTCAGTTAGTTCAATTCAAAAGGGGGGAAGGGCTAAATACTTTAACTCGCTCTGGTGTAAGTCAATACGGTGCTTTGCAAAAGTAATCAGACCCGTGACCAATACTCTCCTGCTGAAATGCAAATGGTACATTGACATTTCGTACAGTTTGATTTTATTTTAAAACACTGATACTCAAAATCTGTTATTGTGAGGTAATATTTGTCTCATACTGGCAAATAGTTGAATGACAAATGTAAAAAAGTATTCAACCTCCCTCTTTTCACTTTAACAAAAGCAAATATTTTCCACCCTTGTACACACTGTCAGAGTGATTTTGGCCCATTCTTCAAGACATCTCTGCATCAGGTTGTTTGAATGACGCTTGAGGACCTACATTTTCAACTAGTGTTAAAGATTCTGAATGGGATTGAGATTAGGGCTTTAACTGGACCACTTTAGAACACTTTGTCTCTGTGATTGGAATCATTGTCCTACAAAAAGGTGACATTTCTCATGAGACACATTTTGTTTATGGAATCAAGAAAGCTCTCTTGCGGTACTTCCCTGTATTTGCTCCATTCATTCTTCTTACTATTTTAACAAGATGCTCGTCAATCCCTGCTGATAAGGCATCCCAATAGCCTGATGCTTTGAGCTTTATCAAAAAAGCTTGGTCTCATTTGACCATAGAGCCTTTTTACAACTCGTTTGATCACTCCCAAATGTTGGGGCAAACTCCTGGTATGCTTTCAGGTGGTACATTTTGCTTAGCAACTTATTTCTCGCCAACTTTCCAAACAGTCCAGTGTAATGCAGAGCTATTGATATGGTTGACTGATGCAACATTGACACTAAACTCCTTCAAAGTGATTGTTGTGTCTGTGCAAAGTCCCACTGTGTCTGGAGTAATTCTAATAAAGGAGGTAGGCACTTAGCTGAAAAAAATTGCCTTGTTTTGGTAAAATGTGAAAGATTTCTACACAGTAGTGTCACGGTGCCGCCGGTGCCCGCCCCCTCTGGTCACAGGAGGTCTGACTCACCGTCTTACTGAGGCACGGCTGCGTCCTGGGGGACGTGAAGGTGGCACGTTGCACACCTGTTCTCAATCTGTACTTGTGCATGGTATTTAATGACTGCAAGTCCACGTCTCCGTGTCGGTGATTGTCGTTAAGAAACATTTCGTTTACTGTAGGACACCTGGCTAGGGAGCTTTATAGGTGCTCCTTCTTTTGTTATTTTCATGAAAGTGTCGTTTCAGTGGAATCGCAGATTCTCATAAAACATTCTTGGTTAACCAGCATTTCTGTCTGTGCGCATGCTTCCCTTCAACACTCATACGATTACAGGTAGTTAGTAGGTTTTGACTGACTTAGGTTTCTTCTACAAAATTAAATGGTTTTAATCAATTAGTGAGAACAACAAATGGACATTAAATAGAAGTCTTGGGTTTTTAGAGCATGTTCCATTACCTTGACGACTGTGAATTTGTTAAAAAGCACAGATATTAGAGTCATCAGTTTGAGGAGACAGGTGCTGCTGATGTTGTTTTATTGTGCGTGTTCTTGAGCAAAAAGCCATGAGTTGTCCTCTACAGACATTTTCTCCTCAGGCCAGACATTTTGTGTCTTGCTGCGACGGATCGTGATGCTGTTTAAAACGAGCTGTACTGCACTCAGGTGAAGGACATGCTGCCTGTGTGTGTGAGTGTGCGCACGTGTGTGTGTGTGTTCGCAGGCGTGTTATGAGTGTGATCTCCAGACACACTCACACACAGTCATCCTAGACAGGTTTTGACAAGTGACACACGTAGTGGGAGGAGGCGATAGCAGGATGCCTATCCAACACACCTTGTCAGCCGTGCTCTTTACTCCTAAAAAAGAAGATGAAGGACAGGGATGAAATGAAGGGACAGAAAAAGGAAGGTAGGAGACAGAGTGGGAAAGAGGGGCTGACTGTGATATGGTAGAGAGAGGTGTGAAAAACATGGATCAAGAAGGCTGGGGGAGAGACATTTTCTCTGCAATTCTGAGGCACAGAACAGTTCTCCCCTCTGTAGTTTTACAGCAGGACCACAGTAGCCCGGTGACAGTCTGTTTCAGTTCTGATCATCTCTTTTGTACCGCCCAATGCCAAAACAGTCAACAAGACTGTCTGGCACCAACACAGTATATATTATTAGCTTAACTCCTATTTATTGGCTGCTTAGCGCTTGCTAGTACATTGTAACAACTGCAGACTAGTCTCACTATATTATTGATGGTTTGATCTTATGCAAGTTTCAAGAAAGATTTTAGCTAATGTGCCAGCCTAACATAGCAGGTGTTCAAAGGAAACCCCTGAAGCTTTTTCCAATGGTCTTGACGAGAATAAAAAACCATGTCCAAGGAGTTCCCTTCTGCACTGTTCAACCAATCCAGTAAATGTGGAGGAGAGGTTTAGAGGGAGGGCCGCCTTGTTGACGTATGAACGCAATTTAGCAGGTTTTCCATTTCCTTTTACCATAAAAAACGTATATTCCTGTTGTCGGACATGTCGCGGAGGGCAGAGACAGCAACATTTGTAAAATCACATTTGTTGGTTTGTCTGGGCCTTGAGTGAAGTAAAACAAGGACATTGGTTTCAGACCTTATGGAAAATGTACCACACGTGGTAGTGTTGGCTCAATCTAAAACAAATCTTCCACTCCCTCTCTTTCCAGAGTCTTTCAACCCCTGACGCACAGGGAAGGGAGTCTCCAAACATCTTTCCATCTCTTTCTGTTATTCTGGATGACAAAGTGTGGGTTGCATGGGGAATCAGAAAATCTTAAATCATTCATATTTTGTTAGAATACTTTATATACTTTATATAGGAAAAATGGTGTAAGAGTTCTGCCAAAAGAGCAGTTGGCCATATTCAAACCCAATACATGCAGTCTTTATAGACTGCAAGATCAGTCCAGGCAACCACTGAGCAATACTTGGTTTAGATACAAACATCGAGTTTATAATATCCATAGATTTATAGTATTGTATTTTATGATCAAAGGCGATGAGAAGATATTTTAGCGCAATATAATGCAGCTATTTTATTAACAGTTAACAGTTTGGAGGTGGCTTGATATGGTGAGCATATTGTTATTAGTTTTTAGTGATAATAACACAGAGAGCTGCACAGAGGGAGGTGTTAGGTACTCCTTGATCCCATTGTTTCGTAATTCGTTCTTTTTCTCTCTCAGTTCCTCCGTTCCATAGCACACGTAGCGCCAGGCCATGTGAGAAAGTAGTCTGCCAGGGAAAAACAGAGGCAGAGTACCAGAATGATGTTGAGAGAGTTCTTCTGTTCTCTCTCCCTCAGTGTATTACGACACCTCTCTCTTTCTCTAAACCCATGGCCTCAACCCGCAGCATCTGGAGTGTGTGTGTGTCTAGGCCCCAAGAGGTGACCGGACGGGGTCATTGAGGGAGGCTAGGATTACTCACGATGTCAGGACACTCATGTATTAAGTACCATAAGAAGTCTATACGAGAGAAATGCAAGGTTTGAAATGAAATATGTTAGCTAATATGGTTAACTGTTAATTGTATTGTAATTAATGATTTTAAAATGTACATATGGGCCACACATTTTTTTTTTATGTTAAGCCGTCCTAAAAAATAAGTGCACTAGGAAAGGGCAGCTATTCAAATATGCATATGTCCATTATAATGTTCAAATCCCAAACTGATCTAGAATTCATGAATGTATCACACTCACAGTCTACTGAAGAATTACAACATCACACTCCATGAAGAAACCCCATCTACCAGCCTTCCAGAACAAACTTAGGCCAAAGCCAATCATAGCAGTGTCAGCATCTTCCATGAACGTTGACCCCCCCCACATATTATATTTGAACCCACAAAAAAAAAAACACCCCCCACCCAACTGTAGCATGACACACAGACATGCAAACACACTCACCCACACACATAATAATAAACTCAAACTCACTGAGCACTGTCACACAGAGGTTAGTTTGGCATATACAGGGGTGCATGATCTGGATAGGGCAGGATCTATTTTCTGGGTGAGCGACTCAGATTACTATGTGATTCTTGGCAGGCTGGCACGAAGTCTCTCTCAACTCTCAATGCGCCCACATGACGGTGCCGCCTCAACCCCCACACACACACACTTTCATCCTTAAGTGTCGGACAAATATGTATTCATTTCACTCGGCTTACTTTCAGAATAAATCTAAAACTTCCTCCTTGGACTAACAATATGTGCATTCAATTGAGGAAGTGTATTGGATGACCGTTGGCTGCATAATTTATGTTAAACTGAAAATGTTGGTGTGTGGCCAACACATTTCTCATCTAAATGAATTTGGAGAAGAAAACATATACCTCATCCATGGCCCAAGTACAAATGTACTGTATGTGTGATCCATCGCAATGTAATTACTTGAATAAAGTAAAAATAGAAAAAGAAGCCATCCAACACGGAGATGCAAAATGGCCAATAGAAAACATCAAACACTACTTTAAAGACAATTTCTTTCCATACAGCTTCAATTATATCAATCACGAAACACATTTTCTGTAAAGTGCATTCATTCTCTACAGACCTTCCCCTTAAGGAAGAGCAGCTCTTTATTTTGAGGTTCAGCTTGAGGCGGTGGGCCGACATCCAAGAAAGATGTCAGCCATACACATAGACACTCATGTTGACACCTGGGTATAAGCAGCGGGGAAGCAGCAAAATAGTTGACTGTTATCCACATAGTAATGACAGGAGAGGGCAAAAGAGTGCATGACAGTCGCTATCACCACCTGCATGTGGATCAAAAAGATCAAACATTACAACACACACTGCACAAAAACCCCACATGCATACTACAAACACCTGGTCAGTGTCCATGGCTCACCTCATCATTACAAGCCGAAGGAACCAGTGTTGTTTTATTTCTCAGAGTCAGTATTTTTCAAAACCACCGAAATGGGCAAGGAAATCAACATCCGTCCACTTTCACACTCCAGTGAAAGAGGTGCTCCCTGCCGGCCAAAGCCATGTGTCTATGTCTGCGCATCCATGCTTGTGTATGAGCGCGTGTTGCTGCGGGTACGCCCGTGTCTGTGTGTGAGCGTTTGTGAGAGTCTGCTCCCTGCCAGCGTGGCCACACCACCCAACCATCTGGCGAAGGAAATGGAGTGTGAAGTACAGTATAGTTTGGGACCAGGATCCATGGCGGAGGCTCAGCAGTTAGTTCATTAGTTCCAAACTTCCAGGGATTACACAGAGTCTCGACAGAGGGAAGTCAGGAGGGAGGGTGGAGGATAGGAGGGAAGGGAGGAGTAGAGAAGAGGGGGGAGCCCGGTGGGGGACAGCGCAACGCCAGGAGGAATGCGTACGACGAGGGTGATGGGGAAAGAGAGGGAGAGAGGGGGGAGTCAAGAAGGACGGACTCAGAAGGGAGGGAGATGGAGTATGAATAGAAGGAGGTTTGGATAGAAGGAGGAAAGGGTGGGCAGAAGTAGGGGGAGCCCAGTGGGGGGAGAAGGAGATGCCAAGAGGAATGCTAGCCTATAGGGTACAGAGAGAGAAAGAGGGATAGAGCAAGAGAGGAGAGAGAGAGAAAAAGACAGGTGTAGCCGTCAGCTCCACTGCAGGGTTTCAGCTTGCCCTCCTCCACCTCGCCCCCACTCTTCCCCACTGATCTTACAGATATGATGATATGTGTACGAGTGTTAGTGCGGTCAGCCTTGTCGTCCCCCCACCATTTCCCCCGTCTCCCCAGCCCTCTGCTCCTCTCCCACCGCGCGTCCCCCACTCCTCCCGGGGCAGCAGTTAGCAGGCTCTGGGCAGCTCTCGTTCCCTCCGTCTGTCGGGCGGGCACCAGGCGGCCCGAGAGAAGGGGGCGGCGCGGGGGCCTGGCACCGGTTGGCACGGCGACAGGCCCGCTGTGCCGTTGTCATGGTGAAGTTAATCGCAGCGAGGCTGTAGCTAACGACGTCGACGGAGACACACAGGAAGGCCGGGTAGCTTCGTGCTCTGGTGTCACAGTGTAACACAATAATAGGAGGCTGGGGACGGGCTTGCTTCATTCTCAAGGGCGATTATTGTGACTGTCTCCTTTCACTCTCTACTTTCAAGACGCTTTCAGATATTTGCATCGCAAAATATGCAAAAACAACATGAATCAGAATTGCGTTCAAAAAGCGGAATGTCATATGAATGCCCATTTTTTATATGACAGAGAGGTGATGAAAGAAACGTGTATTTTGACTCGCGGCCGTTTATGTGCTTCAATCGGGCGCACACAAAGACATGAACTTACACATGAGAAGTGTCATTTAGGCCTGGGAACACTGTGGTGCCGCGAAAGAGGGAAAAGAAATGGGATCAGTTGGAAGGGATATCTCGAAGTACCTTTTTCAGGGTGTGCGTAAGGAACTTTTAAGTCTATGTGTGAAACGTCAGACACCCGATACAGATTGAAGTTTCGCGAGGGATGTGAAATATCAAAAAATATGGCAATATGTATGGGTGAAAAAAACTGTATTCGATGTGAAAACAAGATGAATGTATGTAGAAGTGAAAAAATTGTTACGGACAGAAGACTGTTGTCGGTTGCTTTGATAGCCATGATGGTAAAATCATCAAGGATGGCAAGGCAGTAGAAAATGAATTCACAACCCAAAAATATACAAGGCACTGTACATCTCCTACTTTACCAACACTATGCCAAACAAATTATGAGATGCTGCAGCCATGTAAAAAACTCAATGTTCCCCAGGTGTCTACAAACAATTGAACAGTAACTAAAACTTTCCTAGATTCATTGAGCTCCTGGACAGTCTGTGGCGGTACTGGCGTCAGATGCATGTGGTCAAATTTGTTGATACCCCTCCACAAAAAACAAAGAATACACAATTATCTCTGAAATAACTTGAAAATGACAAAAGTAATCGGCATCCACCATTGGTAATTCTAGATATAATAGAAATCAGACATATTTTCTCTTTAACATAATATTGTAAATAATAAAAAAATGAAAATGGTATGGACTAAATGGTATTAACCTAATATTTTAGAGGCAATCACTGCAGTCAAATGTTTTCTGTAGCTCTTAATGAGACTTCTGTTAACAGGTAGTTTGGCCTACTCTTCTTGAGCAAACTGCTCCAGCTGCTTGATGGGTCCAGACTGCAAGTGTCAGCTCTTTTGTATGATGTTCGATAGGATTCAGATCAGGACTCAAAGAAGGCCACTTCAGAATTGTCCAATGTTGTTTCTTATCTGTTCCTGGGGCTTTTAGCTGTGTGTTTTGAGTCATTATCCTTTTGTAGGACACATGACCTGCAACTGAGACAGAGCTTTCTGACACTGGGCTGTACGTTTCGCTCCAGAATGCCTTGATTGTCTTGAGATTCATTTTGCCATGCACAGATTCAAGGCACCCTGTGCCAGACACAGCAAAGCAGCCCTCTGGGTTTCACTGTAGGAATGGTGTTCTTTTTTTTTAAAGCTTCAGTTTGTCGTCTGTGAGCATGGAGCAGACGTGACTTGCCAAAATGATGCGATCTGAAACTGACGCACCTTGGAGTTCAGCTTGTATTGCTTTGGCCGAAATCCTTGGTACGTTTTCTACCATTCGCAATATCCTTCTGTTCAATCTGGGGTCGATTTTCCTTTTGCGGCTGTGCCAAGGGAGGTTGGACCTTGAACTATCAACTTCTTCATATAATTTGCAACTGTTGTCACAAGAACAACAACATGCTTGGAGATGGTATTTTAGTCTTTACCTTACCATGCTTGTAAATTTTTTTCTCTTTGATCTCCTCAGACAACTTTCTCCTTTGCTTCCTCTGGTCCATGTTCAGTGTGGTGCACACAATGACACCAAACAGCACAGTGACTACTTTTATCCATTTAAATATGCTGAATGACCGATTACAAGATTGGAGACATGTGTGATACTAATTAAAGAAAACTAAATAGTTTAAAATATCACTAGACTCAAAGTATGTATTATATCTTCTAAGGGGAACCAACTAATGTTTCCAGACAATTCTATCATATTTTTGTAGAATAAGAAATTACTTTTTTCATAGCTACCTGGCGTTATTCTATGACCGGGCTGGGCAAACTACGGCACGAGGGCCGAATGCGTATCGCGAGGCTGTTCCATCCATCCCGCGGAAGGTACTACATTTTTTTGAGGGGAATTAAAAAACAACTCACCAGCCCATTCTTATACATCTGAGTCAGAATTTAAACTATTTACATATTATAAGGGATCTACGGTACATGTACTGTATATTTTAACATTTTCCCTTTTCTGGCCTGCAAATCATTTATGATTGACAAATTACAAAAACAAAATGTGGCCCTCCCTTTCCTTTCAAAATTCTGATGTGGCCCCCGAGCGAAAAAGTTTGCCCTTCCCTGTTGTATGACATACCAAAGGCATACAGGAATATCAAACCATGCCAGCTGTTGTTAAAGTGTTATAGCATATACTGACTGGGGCATGAAAGTCCTTAACTAGTTGTAAAATATCTAAATGTATTTTGCTATCTAAGAAAGTTAACATTATTTACAGAATGATTGTAGAGAATGTATGTAGTTGTAGTTAGTATTAGGCCATGGGCCTGGTGGTTCTAGCCTCCAGGACGCTATATGACGTCAAATAGCATCGGGTTAATGCGTATAGAATGCTATATTCGAACAGAATGTTAAGTTTATATTTTGCAGATTTTATTAATATGTGTACCTTTTGTTAATACTCAATGGGTTGGTACGGTGTCAAGGGCGGTCACGTGTGTTGCGAGGCAGAAGATCGCGGGTTCGCGCCCATGGTGCGCCCCATCATGGGAGCGGACCGACAGCGGAGGAAGCATAACTGTTAAGCAACACCACGTTGACAATAAGCTATACAAAATGGTACTTTTTGTATCCGCTTCAAAATTTTGAAGATTGTTTACAATAAATAAATTCATGAATCTTTTTTGTGTAAGATCATTTTTAATTCATTCTAATCAACACAATTCTTTACAGCATTTTATTTAAAAGCTAGATTTTTCTGGCAGCCTAGGGGGTGTCGCATATGGTCATCTTTTTCTTTATTTGCTGTGTACAGGGGCGTAGCTATAGGCGGTGCAGCCGGTGCTATCGCACCAGGGCCCGCGACGTACATGGTCCCGGTGACGGGCCCGAAAATGCAAATCTACGGGCTTCTTCATGAAGTTTTACATTCCTTCGCCGTTCAGTTCAGACGCTGAGTACTAGCATGAGTCGCTCAAATATGACGACATAGTAGCGAAAACAGTCTTAATTTATGGTAGCCTATATAGCAAAGGATCTCACTGATGGTTTCATCAACAACATTTTGTTATTTACATAAGGACGATATTTGTTTGTTTTAAGACAAAAAATTAAAATAATTTGTTAAATAAATCATTTGATTCAATGGTTTCAATACATTGTGAAGGTAAAGAAAGGCATTGTGGGTCAAATGTAATTACTTTGTTTCTAAGCAACGGCTGAGCTAGCAACCGAGGGACATCTGACAGTATTTTCTGGGGTTCTCCGGTCTCGGCCAACTTCGGTTGAAAAAGTTTCTGTTGCTGCATGTTCCATCTAGCTTTTCTTGGAAGGACATTTCTGACCACAAACTCCTAAACACGTTTCCGCCTGTGACCAATTCGACCGTTTCAAGTCTTTTCCCAGACATAGTATAACTATAGATTAATAGATATATAGTTACTTTTGTTATCTGGCTAAGCAGTAAGTAGGCTAGCAATAAGTAGGCTGCTAGCAGTGAGTAGGCTGTCTTTGAAATGTTACGAGATATGTTGCCGCAGGTTTCGGATAGTAGGGGGGCAGTTACAAAGTATATAAAGCTCGCGCTTACTGTAATAACGCGACGAAGAAGTTGTGTGATTGGACAACAAAATCCTGTCTTTTATTTTCACTGTGTTTGCAAGAGAGACAGAGAGAGTTTAATCAAATAAATCGTCAGAGAACATCTGTGTTGCAAAACGTGCGTGGACATTCTGTTATTTGGACCGGTGTAGCAACACTACACAGTGCGTTACCAACAACAGTATTCCCTTTTTAAGGTTAATAGCCCACGGACGGTAATAGGGGCCCGACAAAAAATGTATTGCTACGCTAGTGGCTGTGTATACACGTATATTCAATTGTATGCAGTTTATTTAAAAACACTAGCTTATACGTAATGCATTAAAATTGCTAAGTAGTTTCCTTTTCAAGTACAACATTTCAATAGGTAATAAGTTCTATTCAAATCATACCAGCAGAGCTCCGAAAGCAATGAGATGGTTTTCCCAGACAGCTATGCTCCAGGTGCGAAATACTTCACATGCGATCTCTAAGACAACTGTCCCGATTTAAACTTGAATAAATGATATGGCTTGCCAGAGACATCTGGTTTAAAGGCTTCTTCTGAAATCGTCATTTCATATAGTAAGCCAGTGAACAGCAAAATACCTTTTTGGAAAGTTCTAGCCAGTATTCTGTCCTCGAGGGTGGGCTGGGTAATTAATCTAATGTGTTACCCTAAATCATTATTCACGAAACCAAATACAAACGATATTCTTTACCAATCAACAAATTATTATTGAAACATAATTCAATAAATATCCTCTAAAATTCACCAAACGTATTACACATTGCTGTCTTTTTATAGGAGAAACAACATATCAACATAGCCGTTCCGAGATTCATATCGGAACGGCTACCCACGCAAAAATGATTCATTCGTGTTGTGTAGTGTATTTCATGACGGTAATAACTTTTGATAATGCGGAGCAAACTTCAGAGGAGGGACATAACTTTATGCGGACACGTTGCTTCTCCGCATTTTCCCTTATAAACGGGATTGTCCAAACACCTGTTAGACACGCAGCGACCTCCGCAGTAAACACCAGCGTCTCCCGGAAAGACAAGCCGAGCATGCAATTTATTGAATTAAACTAAAACCAACGTCAATGGCAAAAAAAAAAAGTAATTGAGCCTATTTAGCTAAGTGGCTTATAACCGTTTAAATATTATTACTCCGAGGCTTCTCCTCTTTGTATTTTGTAGTTTAAAAATACTGTAAATAGAAAAGTCTGCATAATGACATCATAAAAATGCTTCCTCTGATTAGTGATGTATCCATATCCGAAGTTGAGAAATGTGTAGGTTGCCAGCTATCCAGCAATATTTCCATAAATTGCTGCATTTTTTAACAGTTCCAGTTTACGTACTGTTCTAGGTTAACCATTTGACCAGAGTAGCAGCCCTCATAGTTTATGTTAACTTGCTACAATGAGCCTATGTTTAGTTTTTGTTGGTTGTGCATGAAAAGATAATAAATCGTTTCAGTGTTGTCCAACATTACATTACACTGACAAAATATGGTGTAAATTGTTAAATACATTATTATATTTATGATTGATGATCATTGAAGTTCTTTATGATTCGATATATGGTAGATTTAGGGAAATATTACTAGCAGCAATATCCTATTTGTGCAAAGCAATGACGACTGCATGGGTTTCCTTGCAGGTAACCATGGTTAACTGAGGAAGAACAATGATTTCAAGCCCCACCCTCCTTCTAAAGCTTCCAGTCTGTTGTCTTAACTAAGTCAGCATGACAGAGTGATCTCCTGCCTTGTCCTCGTCAACATTCTCACCTGTGTTAACGAGAGGATCACTGACATGATGTCAGCTGGTCCTTTTGTGGCAAGGCTGAAATGCAGTGGAAATTTATTTTGGGATTTAGTGCAAAAAGACCTGGACGTCCACGTAAGACAACACTGGTAGATGATCGCATGATCCTCTCCATGGTAAAGGAAAACCCATTCACAACATCCAGCCAAGTGAAGAACACCATCCAGGAGGTAGGTGTGTTATTGTCAAAGTCTACCATCAAATGAAGACTTTACAAGAGCAAGTACAGGATGAATTCTGAAATGTATAGGGATATACTGTCTGCCAAATACAGCAAAGATAATTGGACGGCGCTTCCCAGTACAGATGGACAGTTATCTAAAACACACTGCCAAAGCAACCCAGGAGTTTATGACGAAAAAGAAGTGGAATATTCTGCAATGGCCAATCACCTAATCTCAACACAATCAAGCATGCGTTTCACTTGCTGAAGGCAAAGCTAAAGGCAGAAAGACCCACGAACAAACAATAACTGAAGAGGAAAAACCCAGTCCATGGGTTCCAGACTTCAGGCAGTCATTGCCTGCAAAGAATTCTCAACAAAATATTAAAAATTTGCATTTTATTTATAATATTCCTTTGTCCAATTACATTTGAGCCCCTGACAATGAGGGGACTGTGAATAAAAAGGGTTGCAATTCCTAAACCTTTTACTTGATATTTTTGTTCAACCCCTTGAATTAAAGCTGAAAGTCTGCACTTCAAATTCATCTTGATTATTTCATTTTAATGGTGCCATACAGAGCCAGAATTATGGAAATTGTGCCTGTGTCCAAATATATATGAACCTAACTGTATACCTTATATTTTGCAAACACCATACAATACCAAAATTGACATGGTTTCCACAGGCCTCAAATCTGAAAATCTTAATGTGTTTTTACACGAACATGTATGTCAGCATTTAGTCAGTATTTTTTTATGCATAGGAGAAGCTGAAAACGTGTTAAAAAATCAGACCATAGTTAATTCAAAGCGCTAAAGGTTTGTGACTCCGCCCATTGCGATGTATATTAGCCTGGGAAGCCTAAAGATTCATAATCATGTTATGTTCAGGGCACAGAGCCTAGTTTTACGGTTGTGCTTGCTTCTCTGTCTCAATCACTCAAAAACAGAGGATGTGTTGCAGTTTACTTAAGTTGATGACAACTTCATACAAAGTAGAGCAGCGATCTGTGGAGATGTCACTAAAGGTGTGTATTTCTTTGTATCTTCAGGCCAATGGGAAACCCTTGAGGTGATAATGAAAAGACTGCATTTTAGACAGATTAGATTTTTTGGAGACAGATTATGCTTTACCTTTAGAAGTCTTTAATGTGGCTGTATTAGTAGAGAAGATCATCATTTTCTTATTCATTCAACAATGTAAAAATTCAGTTAATTGACTACAATTAGTTATTCAACCCTATCATACCGTTGACAAGGTCATCATTGAGCATGTACCACTTTATGTTTAAAACTGTACCACTAGAGCTGCCAATTGTCGTGTGGGTTTATAATTCTAAATGAATAGGCCGTAATATCTGTGTATGTGCCTCATTGCTAGTCCAGCCAGTGTTAGGCAATGGACCTGGTGGTTCTAGCCTCCAGGACGCTATATGACGTCACATAGAATCGGGTTAACGCGTAAGGAATGCTATATTTGAACAGAATGTTAAGTTTATATTTTGCAGATTTTATTAATATGTGTACCTTTTGTATTAGCTCAATGGGTTGGTACAGTGTCAAGGGCGGTCACGTGTGTTGCGAGGCAGAAGATCGCGGGTTCGCGCCCATTGTGCGCCCCACCATGGGAGCGGACCGACAGCGGAGGAAGCATAACTGTTAAGCAACACCACGTTGACAATAAGCTATACAAAATGGTACTTTTTGTATCCGCTTCAAAATTTTGAAGATTGTTTACGATAAAGAAATACATGAAGCTTTTTTGTGTAAGATCATTTTTAATTAATGCTAATCAACATACTTTTTTACAGCATTTTATTTAAATGCTTGATTTTTCTGGCAGCCTAGGGGTTGTCGCATATCGTCATCTTTTTCTTTAAATGCGGTGTACAGGGGGGTAGCTATAGGCGGTTCTCCAAATGCTTGATTTTTCTGACAGCATGGGGGGGGGGGGGTCGCAGATGGTAATTTTTTTCTTTAATTTAACCTGTGTATATACTTATATTCAATTGTATGCATTTTATTTAAAAACAATGGCTTACAAGTAATGTTTTTAAATTGCTAAGTGTTTTTTTTTACCTTTTTAAAACCATTTAAACAGGTAATAGATTTCGTTCAAATCATAGCAGCAGAGCTCTGAAAGCAACTAGTGGATTTCCGACAGCTCTTCTAGGTGCAAAAAACTTTACATGCGATTTTTAAACATTGCGACGGCCCAGTTGTTGACAACTACACTGACAGCCATAACAACAATCAGCTGTTCAATATTTACCTAGTTTGCTGTCCACTTAACCTACGTATGATAATACGAAATTCACAGCCTAACTTGCCTACATAAAACCAAGTAATTGATACCTGATTGCTAAATAATCATTTGATATAGTAGGCCAGTGAACAGCAAAATACGCCTTTTGGGAAGTTCTAGCCAGTATTCTGTCTGGCTAATTCATCAATGTATTACCCTAAATAATTATTCACGAAACGAAATACAAACAATATGCTTTACCAATCAACAAATTATTATTGAAACATACTTAACAAATAAATAAACATCCTCTACAATTCACCAGATGTATTAAACGTTGCTGTTTTTTAATAGAAGAAACAATCTATCGAACATGCCTATAACTTGTCTACGCTGTAAACATTACAGCCCCATTTAGTTATGTCCACTTCCTTTAATTACATGTGTTTACTTTTGTCAGATATGTAGGCGTTAATTGAACTTGGGTTTATAAATTGAAAAAGTGCGTGAGGCTGAACTACCGCGCAAGGTGAATTCAAATCATGTTTTTAATTAAATATTTTCTATTAACCTTAGGCATAGTAATGTAATAACATAATATGCGTCTATATTTAACAGCCTAAAAAGGCTACATTCGTGGCCTTGATGTTAGCTATCCTTCGCACACATTATCAGTCATTCATTTTCATCAGTCACGCCTCATGCTTTGGACGAAAAGTAACGTTATAAACGTAAATGTATTGCCAATTGGTTTCGTCGTTACGGCAATATTCGTTTTTTATCCCCCACCAATCACGGTTTAGATAGCTAGCATTAGTTAGCTAGTGTGCTAGCTAACTAATCTTTACTTTGACTGGGAAATTCACTTCAGAACGGCTACACACGCAAAAATAATTTATTAATTTTGTGTAGTGGATTTCATGTCGGTAATAACTTTTGATAAGGCGAGCAGATTTCAGACGAGGCGTACATTTGAGCAGACATTTTGCTTCTCCGCCATTTCCCTTATAAGTGGGATTGTCCGAAAACCTGTTAGACACGCAGCGACATTGCTCCTCAGCAGTAAACTCGAGAAACAGACTAGCAGAGCTTGCAATTCATTTAATTGATCTTAAATCAGCTTCAATGGGTAAAACATAATTGAGCCTATTAAGCAAAGTGTCTTATAACCGTTTAAATATTATTACTCCGAGGCTGAGACAGCCAGTGGCTCCGCCAAGCATAGTGTTTTGTAAAAGGGATATGTAAATATTTGATCTATTAACTGGTTCCGTCAGATTTATCGCATGACTCGTTAGGCAGAGAAAATATGTAGCTATCAAACATTGTCTACTTTATTGACTGAGTGTACTGGTGAACGGATAGATCTATAGGCTGATAGATGGAAGGTTTGCAAGGTGATTTCATGCTCTCTGTAAAAGTATTTTTAAAATATAAAAATACAGTAGTTTACTTTGATATATGGAGTGGCTGCTGTAATTTGTAATGTATTTTAATACCAAATAGCAAATAATTTTAAGTTATATATTTTAACATATATCAATCACATTTTTAAAGCCTTTTTACATCAGCAGTTGTCACTAAGTGCTTTTACAAAACACCCAGCCAGAAACCCCATTGAGCATGCAACCACAGGGTTGAAGCACCGTGGCTAAGAAAAACTCCTTATTGGGGCCGGATTGTAGGACGAAACCTAGAGATGAACCAGGCTCAGAGGGGGGACCAGTTCCTTCTGGCGGTGCTGGGTTATGTTTTAAGAATACTATTAATAAATTCACATGGGCTGTGTCCAGAGTCTATAATGCCTAATTTAGGTCAGAAGCATGACCAGATTTGCATTACAGGGACAGTCCAGGGTGGGTTGAGACAGGGGTCAGGAGGGTGGCAGCTAAACTCGTCAGGTTTTGCCTAGAAAATACACATCTTGAGGTTTCTTTGCCCATACCTGGTCATATGTTTAGACTTTAAGTCAAGGAGATATAGGGTTAGAAGATAGGGTTTGGCAGCAAATATTTTACATATAGTTAAAACAAGTATGTTTAAGTAATTAATATAGTCATCCTAGTAATCAACAGGTTGGAGGTTCTAGAGTTTTAACGTTCCTTTACTCATCGTAAATATTTTTCAATGCTATTGAATTGTAGTGTTTTTTGTATTTTGTCCACAGTTTGTTTATATCTATTTGTATTTCATTATAATCTAGTCTCAAAAAGGCAGCACCACTAACATAACAAAACCAAAACTGTTATTTAGCTCCACATTTTAAACTGAAACTCTGTCAGCTTCAAGCCAAAAAACCGCAGACCATTACTTTCAGAAATATTTTCTGGTACTAAATGATGTGCGAAGCATCATTATCTTGAACATTATTCCTGTGCTGCTCCAAAAATTAATATAGTCCACTAATTGAGTTCTGGACAATATGATTTAAGGGGATTTAAAAAAGGTGGTTGATGATGTTTTCTTCAAAAAATTATGCACACTTTGGCCACAAAAAATCAACTGATATTGACATATTAGGAGATGCCAACTATTTTCCAGCAAAGCATTGAGACTGGGGAAGTATCTGTTGTGTCTGTGGGCATCTTAGATGCTGCTATCAGAGAGGCTATATGGAATAAGTTTGATGGTCTGGACTGGGTTTCACTCACCTGCATTGCTTTCTTAAATGGGACACGATATTTGAAAGGCAGGGTGCTCTCGGTTGGACCGACAAGTGGACCACCATGTTTTAGGAGAGTTATGGAAATCTGTGTAGTGGATGGATGCATATCATTCTTTATGGAAATATTCACAGCAGCCTTCCTGGTAAAGGCTTTTCAGGTAAAGTGTTAGCTGGTAACAACTCATCACTCTGCTCATCACCTCAAGGACATTCATGTTACATTAAGATAATATAATAAGGAAGGATCTATCTTACATTTAAACACACTAATCTTTGGCCTACGCAACAGGATGAATGCTTGACTAATGCACAAGCATACAACATACACCTTTTTCATTGTAAAATTTCATGCATTTAGCCCCTGCTGTTAATTTGTTTCTGTAAATATGTTTTCTTGTTTGTTCACATGTATTTCAGCTATTGCTGCCTCCTCGATGATACCTCTCAGAGTTATTGTCTCACCTCAGGAAAAAAGGTGGGTCATCCTACAATGTTCCCCTCCGTCAACCCTCTGTGCCTCAGATGAAACCTCATTTTGCCGTTTGAAGATCCAGACTTTGAGAATGAGCTCTGCAATTTGACAGACATTATAGAACTACCAACGGAATGAGCCACCCTGAAAGTTGTGTTCACGTTTTCAGAACCAGTTTCTGACTACACATTTGATACTGCAAGCATTGATTCCCCAAGTAGTTGTGATTCAGCACGGTCGCCTGATCCTTTGTTATTCCAGCTTTTTCATCTCAAAGAGTGTGAAGAGCGTAATACTGGACAGACTAGTTAATATTAGATCCAAAATTACTGCTTATCGTAGGAAAGACCACTATGACAGTGTATCCGAAGCTCTTGTGAAAAAGCACTTACTTGAAATTCAAAATTGGCAATTAATGTCAGAGGATAATGGCAACTACTAGCCCCGAAGTTCTTGTAATTAAAAAAGGGAGGGAAACTTCAAGCCAGTCAAGAAGTCAAAAAAGGAATAGATCCACTAATTGCCAGAGCCACCTAAAGGACAAACTGCTGTCAAATCAAGCGTCCCTAGTTGATTACTTACTTTATGACAATATGTTATGTTTTCTCAATATTTGGTTCAAATATTCAAGTATGTCCAATAGATATATGCAATGTATTCTCTGTAGCTGTAGCTGCAGTAACAAGGGTATTAATACATTAACAAAACGTTACCATACATTATTACATTTGTATTCCTACACTGCAATGAAAACATAATTTGACCAATTAACTAACAGCCTACAAATAAAATTCATATATTTTTATTAGAATAAGTCATTTTTTCCTATTATCTTGTCACGACGGTGAAACAATTTCTATTGGCTGTCTCATTGTGTTGCTTTGAGCAAGATTGGTTAACCTGACTGTCATCCAGGAAAATGGCCATTGACAATTGTTCGCGCCATTCACCGGTTAATTTTGAAAAAATACTGTTTGAGCGGGTGTGCTAGCTGCTAGCGACGCGTTTGGTCCATTAGTAGGCTAATTGCTTTTACCTGGATTATTTTACACCTGCCTGAACATTTATTATTTTAAGATAATGGTGGTATGTCAACGGAGAACTAAAGACTGGTTAATTTGTCGTTATATTATTTAGGGGGTTAGGACCAAGTTCTCCCTTAAAAAAAACATATGGGTAGCAGTTGGCGAGACAAGCTTCCAATTTACACAACGCAATTCATGGTAAGTAAATCCGGTTTATGATCATTTGCTGCATGGTATAAATTCACTAGAGCTACACAATTTTTTTTCTAACGGTTGTCATCATGTTATTGACCGACTGAATTTACTTGTCCATCTGTATCTAGCTTGTATCTAGCATAGGTAGGGGGGGAGGCCGCTAGCTAAGGAAATATCTTGTGAGTCACTATTTCAAGGACGTTAACTGGCAGACTAGTATAATATTTTGTTGCAGTACATGCATTGTATTGTACCTACATTTCATCATTTTTAAAGTAATAGTTTTGATTTTCTCTATTCCCTTGATTATTATACTAATGGATGTTGATATGGATGTGTGAGCATCTATACGTTTATGGATAGGGAATTGTTCATTTACTAATGTTATCATAGGAGACGCCCAGACATTATGAAAAGACAGGGATAGGGAAATATTCACAGCTTCTTCACAATTTAAAACCCCAGACATTTTCTTCCAGCGGGACCCTAGGATTTAGGCCCCTTTGTATTATTTATTAGCCAACCTTATACAAAATCCTTGAATTGCAACTGCCTATACCACTCTTGTTAACGTGATATGGTCTTTTGGAACAATAAGACAATGCTAATCCTGTGATTAATTAATTTGTTATTCAATTAATAAATACCAAGAAATACATCCAAGTTTAAATTAATATTTATATATTTAAAAAAAATAATAGCACCCATCTTCATATCTCATCTGGAATTCCTTCAAGTTACCCATTCAAAAAAATATTTTTACAGTTGTAGTTTTGTTTTCTGTATACAAAACTCTGTGTAGCAGTTGAGTAATATTTTGCATGCCCATGTCTCTGTCTGCAAGCCAAAAGTTAATATTGTTTTTGGTGTCTGTGTGTTCTCATGTCATGATCCAGACCACATTTTGGGATTGAAGGCTCCTGCCGCAAGAGCTTGAAATGAAGTGAGTATTCATGTTGTCCTTACAAAATTGACAAGTAACTCCCACACATCCAATGGCCTTAATGTAGCTACTTTTCATGTGCTCTGACTGCTTGTTTTTCTACTGTGAAATTGGCAATTATTTGTTCATTATTCATTAAAACGACTGTTTAATGCCATACCTTTACAGAAATTTCTGTTTCTTTGAAAGTACTTACTACATGTTTATAAAAAATATTATTGTTTTTAACATAGAAATTCCATAACCACTGTAATAAATCTACATAGAATATGTTTAAATATTGCTATTGTTCATGTATTTTGAAATACAATGCTTAGTTTTCCATTGTCCAATGAAACATTACAATTGTCTAAAATGACTAACTAATTATGTAAATGTTATTTGGAGCAACCACAGTCTTACAGGAAATCACTGTAGGTAGACCGGCAGTTTCATAAAGTAACTGCTAATTAGCCTACATTTACATTGATTTACCTTAAAATGTATGTCCTGTGTACTATGCTTGTTTTTCTGCTATCTCATGAACACTTTAATATATAAATAATTAAAATTTACTGATAATCCATTTGTCTTAGATTTTTTGTACTTATAGTGTTTAAATAGATTATTTCAATATTTACATTTGTATTATTTATGTACGTCTTTGTACATAGGGGGAACAAAATTCATAGGAAATCATTTTTACTGTATACTGACCAATACATGCCCTAAATGTACAGAGTAGATAGTTCTTGTTTTTCTTTTTTGTGTATTTTGACCTAATATTTGTCTACCCACAATTTAATGAACATTAAATGAAACATTTAAAAACAAGAATATGATGTAATTTAATATTTCAATATTATTCAATATCAAATAAATGCCAAAACTTTACAGGGATTAACCTGAAAACTAGTTGTTTTCCATGTATTTTTACATAATATTTCTGTTTTCCCACAGTTAAATTAACATTTAAAAACAATAATATACTGTAAATTGTCAACTTTGTTCTGTGAAGTAACAAATAAATGCCCTAAATTTACAGGGATTTACCTGAAATCTAGTTGTTTTCTGTGTATTTTTTACATACAATCTCTGTTTTCCCACACTTGAATGAACATTTAAAAACAGTAATATACTGTAATCTAACATTTATTTACTGTATACCATGTTCTGTATTTTTACAGTTTATTACATGTAATCCTTAGTAAAAGTTTGTTTTAGCAGCTTTGTGATTAGGTTTTAAAACCTAGGAGGAATCTAGGAGGAATCTTTAGTGCCGTTTAGGAGTCTTCCTATTGGTAAGATAAAATGTTTTGTGAATATGGCCCCTGGAATATTGCATTGACCTGAATGTCCGCTCTCCACCGCTCAGCCATGCAATGAAGACATAAAGCTGGTACTTTCCAAAGACCTCGCGTATTTTACCGGGTCACAGCTTTTTAGATGTCAGCCCCACATGCTCATCTTGTCTTTGTGGTGGTTCTCCTTCTGATGGGAACTGCCTCAAGCAATATTAATCATCAACACCTAAAAATCTTTGTGTCACAACTTTCCGCCTCTCCACCCCCCACACCTCGCTCTTCTCTAGCCAATAGTGATTTTGCGGGGTGGCCTGGGGAGGCTGGTAGGCTCAATGCAAATATGGTGGGCAGGACCAGAATGCTTTTTAACCTGCTGCACCTGCTGTCTTCCTGCTGGTTGCTCGGTGGGGACTCGGTTGTGATCACCTTGTTTTAAAGTCAGGGGGAGGCAGATGGGGGAGGCTCAGGCCTTTTGTGTTATTGTATTATCATGAAATGGGCTTGTTTTAAGCATCTTAGATAGTATTCTCATTCATCGCTGATTAAAAGCCTGGTAGCACCTGGCTGAATGGGAAAGAGAGAGACAAAACAAAACTTTTATACCTTAAGCGGATGTTGTAGTATGTGTTATTTGTGTGTTTATGGTAATATTTGGGTCATGTATCACAGTGGGTGTGGAGCAAGATCACTCCAGATCAACATTACTGGATGTCTGTTGTGGTGGGTTTAAAACTACAATATAGATTTTATAACTAGAAAACCGGTTACTAGGGGCTATGATGTTGATCAACTTTACATTTAAATTTACTCACCTTTTGCTGCGGTATTGTAGACAGAGAAGGTGGCTGGGCATTAAGTTTGAATTCTGAACCTATGATACCTCCAGGCTGTGTAAGGGCTATTTAATGTAGAAGGAGAGTGTTAAACTGGTGAATCAGATGATGCCTCCAGAATCACCTGACCTCTACCCAATTGAGATTGTTTAGGAGTAAAGAAAAAGCAGCCAACCGGTGCTCAAACTACCTCTACATGAGTAGCTGTGTCTAGGTACTGTATGTGTAACTGGCATATTATTTAGGAGGCCAGAACCCCCAAACATTCCATTCCATTGCAATCCCTCTATGTCACATGGTTAAACTATGCTTTATCCTAAATCTCATCATTGAAATTAAATTGAGTGCCACACATTTGTTTTGTTGTATATTATGTGGTATGACCTCAAAAAAACAATGAATATAACTTTTTTTCTAGAAATAATATTTTTTATTTGAAATTTCATAGTGACCTTTTATGGGAAGCTAGCTTGTTATGTATAGGTGGCCAATTTGCCTGTATATTTGAACTGAACTGCCAAGCAAAGTAAAAACCGCTCCCTATAGGCAGCGTGTAATATCTGGCCCTGCAGCAAGAGCGTATTACCGACATGAAGACATGCCAATGTTACCATCCATGACACTATGTGCCACACTGAGGTTCAAGCACTCCTGAGCCACCAAGAGAACAAGTCTTCAAGACTTGAGTGCAAGTTTCTGATTGTAACCTATGTCGAGATTCCATATGTAGGCCAGTTCCTGGAGGTTGTGTGAGAGGAAGTCCATGTGGCAGTTGGGTGAAAAAAACGTTTTCTTGTGGCCACAAACTTCAGATGTCATTTTCTACTGTAAGAAAGATGTTCATGCTGTCATCTCAGAACCTGAGCCAGCAAACTCACACTACTAAGTTGAGCAGCCAAAAGTGGGCAAAGTTCAGGAATAGCTCGGGTTAAAGAAAAGCCTACAGTTAACACCATGTACCCCACTTTTAAGTGAACATTCCAGATATCTGCAACACGATGAATGTCAAATTAAATAAAATGTTTGTTCAAAACAAAGCCATGAATGTGTGCTGCACTTATAAATGTTGGTGATAGGTATAAAAAAAAGGTATATGAAAGGTTGGTGTCCTGTGAAATTGTTATAAGATCTGGTTCATATCTGTTTTTATATAGGATTGATCTTTTATTTGTTGATCTCTTTAAATAGATTTTTAACAATATGAGGTATTTATGTCATTTGGAGCGACCACTCGTCATGTGGTCCAATAATGGCAATCACTGTAATAAATAAAAAATTGAATATCTAATTTCTGTGACTGAAATATTAATCACAGATACAGTATGCCAAAGTGAATGGTATTTTAAAATGTTTTAAATATGTTTTATGTGATTTAGAGGAAACATAAGACTGTTAATTACATTTAATCAAAGGCAACTGTCATTGTAGAACAAAAAAAGTATAATTTTGTTTAAGCACGTTAAAGAAAATTTATAAATTTTAAGATAAATCACAGTCGCGTCACATATTTTTTAGGCCCACGGCCAATTAATCTAGATGAAAAAACACTAAAACCACTTCATTTAAAATGTTTATATGAATTTGTGTACACAACATTCTTAATGTTTGAACAAGTGCAATAGATATTCAGATTTTTTGTATTTTCAAATTGGCTGGTTGAAAATCCTTATGCGTCATTGACTCACATACCTAGAAAATTGTCATTAAACATTTACTGATATTTACTTTATTGAAAATAAAGTTTGTTGTTGTGTTGCAAAAACAAATTATAAAGGGCTTATACCCTAGGCCCCTTACCCCACTTTAACCACATCCCCTTAATGTTCAAAAACAGTCTAAGCCAGTAGCGCCTGACCTTTTTTCCGAGGGCCACCCCATCCTCACAGTCGAGCACAGCACAGTCCAGGTCCTTTAGCGATGCCAATTTCTTCAGCTTCCTCTCGTCGTTGCCGGGGCAGTAGAGGATGGCACGCCGTGGCACGTACCTTAGATCTGTACCAGTGGCGTGATGACTGCGACACCCGCCGTGACAACGCGGTAAAGCCACAGACAGAAGCCAGCAACTGTCTCTGTGGAACAGGCACATGGAAATGTGCAGGCATACATCATTAAACCCATGTGAAAAAATTTCACAGAAGTGCACAGATGCTGTAGTGCACGTTAAATGAACTCTTCGACACACTCACGTTATTACAATCACGTTGTTGCGAAATTCAAACCCCAAGAATTAGAATAGGAAATTCCTGATGAATCTAGTGAAAGTTTAGTCTTCCCTAAACCTGAAGGAAACACCTCAGCTGTTTTCATTTAGGCTCTCCCTTGAGCTGAATGACCTGTGTTGACCTGGGCTTTGAGACCAGATCACAAACACACACACCCTACAGCATGACGATCATGATTCAGTGGTTTGCATATCAATGTATGTGCAATATTTATAAAATGGAAATGAGGGATTTAAAGGCATACGACATAATTACAGTCTGAATATCACAGCATATCTGCATAGCGTTTCCGACCAATTAGTCCTCCAGACAGAGGCTGGCTGAAGAGGTTATTAGGGTGTACAAACACCACTGATAAAATGAAGCAGTCCTATTACCACAGACTCTGCTCTCTAGGTATTGAAACACATGTACCAGCAGACAAAACAAAAACAGAGATGAGGGCACACATGAAAATGACATGCGTTGCACAGAAAACGCACGCACAGACACTCTTTTTAGCCACTCAGCCACAGACCAATAATCACAGACAGGGCATGCAGCACTTAATTATTTGTTCTGTCGCTTGGACTGCTCAAACAATTAGCCCTAATGAATTGTCTAAATGATTAGGATCATACATATCTAATTACAGTAGGAAATGGCCACTTGACTGCTCATTTCAGTCTTCCCAAGCCTCCGAGGCCCTCTCCGACAGATCATATTTATAGATTGGGCTTTTTTTCAGCCTGAAGGAGGACAGCGAGAAGAAAGGGAGAGAAGAGAAGGATATGGTGCTACTTGTAAAAAGGAAGGGGGTCTGGAGCCTTCTCTTTTCTCTCCTTTTGTTCTCCTTAAAGGAGCTAAAGTGACTTCAATAGCCCCTTAATCCCATTGACCATGCTTACGAATACCCCGCGGTATCAATCAGGGCCTAATCTGGGTGAGTGTGTGTGTGTGGGGGGGGTTACTACTAGAACAGGGCAATTAAAGACAATTCAGGTGATTTTAGTTCTCAGAGGTCTTTAGCGGGGCTCGTACCTGAGGGGGGTACCTGATACACAGGGCATCTCAATGAGGGGGTGAGAGGGGGCAGGGGGCTGCTTGACGGAAGTGGGTTCTGAACTCCACAAAAGACTGACGGTCTACAAGGAATATGCAAAAAAAGTATCTGGAATTAGCAACGGGAAAAGAAGGACACAGATCTCGCCAGCCTTCCAGAGCCCGTATTGACTGGGAGACCAAAAACATTTTAAGATGGAAAGGAAAATGGGGGATGGAAGCAGGGGGCAAGCAGGGGAATGAGGAATGGAGGGGGGGGGGTGGTTGTTGAGACCCAAATGAAGTCTTCTCCATTCAGTGCAGACTGCTCCAGGGTGAATGGTTAGAGACGTTTTAAGTGCCCACTTGAAAGGCAAATAAATTATAATGTAAGTGAGGGACATTTAACAGAAGATGGTGGCAGTAATTAAAGAATAGATTTCAATAAATGAAAGAAAGTACAGAGAATGAAAGTGAGATAGAGAGGGAGAGAGAGAGGGAGAGAGACAGAAACGGGGGGTACTTCACTCCATTTGATGTGAGTCACCACTCACAGAGGGAGAGAGAAGAGAAGAGAGACCAGATCACCACTGACACAAAGTTCACAAACCACACTCAGCATTTCTCAAATCGCTTCTTTCTTTCCTAAAAAATGTCCCCTCTCTTTCCCCTCATTTTAGCACTGCAGGGAGACTGTCTTCAGAAGGGGGGGGTTGGGTTTGAGAGTAAAGGTCGGGTCGAAGTGATAGGACAATCAAATCTAGCAGGCTTTATTCAGTCCACTCAGGCAGTGGAAGAAACAGTGAGATGGATAGACCCATATTCATTATCCCCAGCGATAAACCCTATGACATTGATTATTGTGGGTTATGTTATTACATTACCATCCCTATGGAAGCATCGTGCTATGGGGATGCTTCTCACTAGCACGGACAGGGACAAAAAACACAAAAGAATGAGCGTCTCTAGAAATCCATAATTTGATTGCAGCACTGGTCCAACACTACAGTTGACGTCAGCCCAGTAAAGCTTTAATGCACCAGGCATAATGACTGAACTGGTTGCAAAAATTAACAATGTTAAATTCCCACAAAAACTCCAGAATCCAAAGGATCTGCTTGTGATAGATGGGCTATTATAAAAACATATTTGTAGCCTAGCGAAGCTTATCACACATAATCATGTGTACTCACAAACACATGACATTCACACACTCTGAGACTGTTGCCACAATGACAAACATTTTATTTACTCTATCCTACATCTGGTTGGCATCTTCCCACCATTGAAACTGTGATATACATTTTACACAGTTTACAGTCCCTGAAGTACTGTACTGCGTTGCAACATTACTAAATGATTTTCCTTCTACCTACACAGCAACGTTAGCAACTGTGAAGTGGTGGGAGCCCAGGCCAGCTGAGCACTAGCACTAGAAGTAGGTGTGTTAGTGGGTTTATTTCCCGCTGGAAGGGACTGTTTCTCATTAGCGGGCATAGCCTCTTAAAGGCAAAGGGGGACAGAGTTTCTGGGTTTTCCATATCTCCCACAGAACATGGTTAGCTACTGTAAGAGACTTAGTTCCAGGGGAAAAGGCTAGAACTTTAAAACCAGGGTAATTTCATAAAGTGAATTGCCCATTTAATATCAAAAGAGTCCCACAAAATGGACAACAAGATGGGACTAGATAGTGGGAACTGCACCTCTGCTGTTCATACTATAACAATAAGTGAAAAAAGTATGTTTTATTGCCATTTTTGGATTTCTAATTCAATAATACTGCTGACTTCACAACGCCAACACAACAATTCCACAGCAGGTTAGGGAAAACCAAAATGTATGTCTTCCAACCCACAACTTGCCAACCAAAAAATTTTGGACAGGTTTGAAAACTGCTGCAGTACAGAACATACTAACAGTACAGATGGTGTACCAGTCGTCTGTGGGGCAACCAAATTTTGGGTGAATAGGAACTACATTAGGTTCTTAGAGCGCACCCCCAAGAAGCTCCTGTGGTTAGGGTGTGTTAGATGTCTTGTTGCCTACCCTTAAACACTTGGTGGTGTGCCAGGGAGATCAAGATCTAGTTTCAGAGGGAGGTGTTAAGTCTTAGGGCCCTGAGCTTTGTGAGGAGCTTGGATGGTATTACCTGGTTGAAAAACAGAATTTTCATGCAAGTATCTAGTTGGCTGAATGAATAAGGAAATGGTGAAATATAGTGTTACTTTACTGCCTTTTTTGAGGAGTCTAAGAACTTGGATAAGTTGTTGTTTAAGCTACATATTGCTCTTTCTTTTCTGTCAAATGGTCCCTCTGATTCATTATACTTCTACATACAGGCAGCATGCTAAACGTCTCTTCACTCATGTTTGTAAATGTCCCAAAATATGGGAGCTAGCAATACTTCCGTAACTTCTTGAGTTAAATTGCCTGTCTTTGCAATTAGTTCGTTCACATTATTTTGCATTATGGGTTAACAGGGCCTATACAAATATTATACTGCTTGTGCAAATTCTGTTAACAAGTTGGTAGTATATTCTAAGTGTGCTTATTTATTGTTGTATGGTGGTAACACTTGTAATCTGGATATTGGAGTCTGTTATGGCTATATAAAAACATCTGGATACCTGGGTGTAATAACAAACATGGCAGCACATTCGCATCTAAAGATAAAAGGTAATATAACAGGATGGGCCAATAGAAATACAATTGATGAAAAAATATTAAGAAAAGTTTTGAGAATGACACGTATTGGTTTACACAAAGTTTGCTGCTGCAGTGTTTTTAGATCTTTTTGTTAGATCTTACTATGGTATACTGAAGCATAATTACAAGCATTTCATAAGTGTCAAAGGCTATTATTGACAATTACCTTAAGTACATGCAAAGAGTCAATATTTGCATTTTTGACCCTTCACCTTCAAGACCTCTGCAATTCACCCTGGCATGCTGTCAGTTAAATTCTGGGCCACATCCTGACTGATGGCAGCCCATTCTTGCATAATCAAGTCTTGGAGTTTGTCAGAATGTGGGTTTTTTGTTTTTCCCACCCGCCTCGAGGATTGACCAAGTTCTCAATGGGATTAAGGTCTGGGAGGTTTCCTGGCCATGGACCCAAAATGTTGATGTTTTGTTCCCCAAGCCACTTAGTAATCACTTTTGCCTAATAGCATTGTTCGTAACCTAACTGTTCTTAGATGGTTGGGAGCAGCTCTCAGAGAATGTTTTGGTACCATTCTTGATTCATGGCTGTGTTCTTAGGCGAAATTGTGAGTGAGCCCACTCTCTTGGCTGAAAGGCAACCCCACACATGAATGGTCTCAGGATGCTTTACTGTTGGCAACTCTCTTACTAACATCATGTCAGCTGGTCCTTTTGTGGCAGGGCTGAAAAGCAGTGGATATGTTCTTTTTTGGAAGATGATGTGCATTCTTATGGCAAAGAGGGACTTTGCAATCAATTGCAATGCATCTGATCACTCTTCATGACTTTCTAGAGTATATGCAAATTTGCATCATAAAAACTGAGGCTGCAGAATTTTTTTATTTTTGTCATTCATAAAACATTTGGCCACGTCTGTACAGCCTATTAACCTGGACAACTATAATACCTCAAAGTCATATTTCTCAGTTACACCTTTGCTTTACCATTTGCTGACTTTTCCTGGTATTACAGTACACATGCCAAATTACTACAAAACATATAGCTTGGCATCACTATTAGTTTTGTTAGATCTACGTATTCAAAAAAAGAAGACAATATGTTTTTGACCCTCCTATAGCCATTATAAAAAGGTGTAACATGCATATAGTAATAATTATGAAAAATACTATTTCAAAAGACACAATACTGAGAATTATTATATACCAACAAAAATGAATACTCACATACTTGCAAAATATATTGTACAGGGAGGTTCATAAGAAATTCCCAGCCCGTATTACATAGTATAAAGAAACAATACTTCCAGGCCAGGATTTCCCATTCAATTATTTAGTAGTGTGTGCCCGTCACTGGCACTGGTCCCAAAGGCATTTGACAACGTCGTTCATTCATTCAGTTTTCTTCCATTACAGCAATTAAACTCCATATTCCTTATTTTGAAACTCAACAACAGTCATGTGAAACTCCCTGATCAGTTTCTTTCCTGTCCCACAGCTCTGTTCAAAACAAAATACTGTATTGTCTAACTATAAATCTATTAACCATATGCTAACATATTGCTAAACACAAACCATAGATCTAATAAAAAGGAGTCCTTCTCAAAATGCAGGTTTCCACAACTATCTTCCAGACTGCAGCTCAGTAAAGAAGCAGTGTTTAAAACGCACAAAACGTAAGAACGACCATAAGACACTTTTTAATATGCTAATTTCTTCCAGAAAGAAGATTTCCGATTAGAGTGAATAAATAAAGATGAATTAAAAAGGGAAAGGAGAGGAAATCACATTGATTGAGTGAAGTGTAAACAAGCCACCGGTGCCCACGAAAGGGGAAGGGAGTTCTGTGAATGAAAATGGTCAAATGGTAATCAATATTATCTTGAGGATACCTATGCTGGCCTCTGGCTCAGCGTGAATCCTGGTCTGTGTGAGCTTTTAACAAACCTCAGGTCTGAAAACTAAATATACAAGTGGCAAAAGGCCTGTGCCATTTTATTTTGGCCAGCAATGACATGCTTCTCTGTTTTTATGACTTTTGAAGTTAGAAAACCGTCCTTTACCATTGTTTTCATGAAGTGCAGTTTGATCTCTGAGAATTGAGCCGCTAATTGACTCCAACCAAATCATAAATGGATTGGATGGATTATTCATATAATATTATTTTACTTGCCATTATGTAAAACATGGGGTATCTAATAAAGTTTTCAACAGCCACTTAATGAGCCCTAAAATATAGGTGTTTTATATGGAGGGTCAAATAATTCAAAAATTAAATATGCCTGGACAAATCATGTCATTCATCCCAATGGATTCTGTAAGCAATACAAAACTGAATAGTAGTCTCACTATGCAGGCTTTTAACGTTTTCCTCCACAATGTATCAGTGCAAGACGGCTAACCAGGATTGAGACTCAAGAGGTTGTCCGGTTTTGCTGCAGTATTGATTTATATAACTATAGTTCCGCTCACCATCATGCTTTACCGTATGGATTGTATTAGCCAGGTGTTGGCGGTATCATGCATTTGCCAGATCGCTTGGCATTCCCACAAAATAATAAAATTTTGGTCTCATCTGACCAGAGAATATTTTCCCTCAAGCTCTCAGAGTCCTTGGGAACTCCAGGAGGCATGTCAAACACCTTTAAATGGCATTCTACTTAACCACTTAAATGTAAAGGTTGATTGATAGAGTCTAGAAGTGATTGTCCTTTAAACCGGTTCTCATCTCCCCTCCCTGACCAATAATCTTTCTTGGTTACATAGTTTGGCCAGATGGTCAGCTCAGAGAAGAGTCTTGGTGGTTCTAAGCTTCTTCCATTTCACAATGAGGGATCCACCTTTGCTCCTGTAACGATAGGGTAGCACGGTGCCGGTAGGTGGTGGTTCTCTGGGGAACACTTTCATTTTGAAGCTCACCTTGGTCACTTTGGACATCACGCGCACCTGTTTGCACTTGGTAATTTGTGTGTGTTTAAATGTCCTTTGTTTGTCACTGGGTGTGATTCATTGTGGATACGTTACACATTATTAGTAAGTCCTGTCATGTTTGGTTTTGTGTTTGTTTTATTAGCTTTTGCTTTGTATCAACACCTTAAATTTAAACCTTGTAAAGTACGTGTTCTTTTGTTTGTTTTTGTAAATAAATTCACCTTATTATTTAAAAATGTCTGCGAATGGTTCCATCATCACCCACACCCGTGACAGTCAATTTGATGGAAACAAGTCTGAATACCTATTTACATGAGATAACTCACAGCATTATAACATATCTAAACCAACAAATAATGTGATTCTGGATCTAATAGTAGGTCTCTTCAGGATAGGCAATCAATTTAATTAAAAAGTTTGTTGTCTTATTCAAAATTATATGACACATAAAGCACCAAATATATATATTTTTTAATTGTATGGGTTATTGAGACATTTTTCTTGCAAGTTGTTTTTAGTTTAGAAAAAGAGATATTTCAGTTTGGCCGATTAAAAAAAAGATTAAGTGGGCAAAAGAACAAATACAGCCTTGCATCCTGGAGTCACCTCTTCAAGGTTGATGTTGAGAATGGTGTTTTGCAGGTACTATTAAATGAAGCTGCCAGTTGAGGACCTGTGAGGCATCTGTTTCTCACTAGGCACTTGAATGTATTTGTCCTCTTGCTCAGTTGTGCGCTGGGGCCTGGTTAGAGACAGTTTGTGCTGTTCTGTGAATGGAGTACTACCCATCATTGCACAAGATCTTCAGTTTCTTGGCAATTTCTTGTATGAAATAGTCTTTATGTTTGAAATAGTCTTTATTTCTCAGAACAAGAATATACTATTCTTTCTTTCTTTCAAAAGAAAGTTATTTGTTTCTGGACAAAGTTTAACAATTACTAGAGTGATAGCAAGTGAAAAGTGTGGAGGAAATATGATGAAGAGGGTGTTGTTTTGGGCATGTATGTCACGTCGCCTCCTGGTGGTGGATCGACCTCCCCGGCGTTCGACGTCGCCGGCCTTCTAGCGCCATTGTGTATGTTTGTCCTGTTTCCCATGTCCTGTGAAGGCACCCTTCCCTGATTCCCTACAGCTGGGTATTTAAACCCCTGTGTGTCTTGTCTCCTTGTGCGTTATTGTCGTTGTTGCGTGTTGGAAGTACTTACACAGTTCTGCCGTGTCTTTGCACACCTTTTCGCTGTAGTACGTACAATTCCGTGCCCACGTTTCCTCTTCATTAGCCTTTCACGGCTTTCAGTGTTCAGTTCGGAATAAACTTCGACCTCTTTGAACACCCCTGCGCCTTGATCCGATTCATTCACTGCACCAGCCGTCACAGAATAACACACCTTAAAAATGGATCAAGCAGGGAATCCCACACCACCAACAGTCGACCAACGATTACGAGACCACGAAGCGATGTTGGGTCACCTCAGGGACGCAATGACTGAACTCCTCCACCGTCTGCCGTCCGTTCCACCATCACCACCACCAGGACCACCATCACTACCCCCAGTCGCATCGTCCACCACCGGAGGATTCCCTCTCCATCTACCCCGGGAATACGATGGCTACCTGGTTGGATAACATAATGACCAGCCGGGGTCAACATCGTGTACCGGACTCGTCTACGTTCATGGAGTCCGAGGCGATGGAGATGGGTTCGTCAGCGGGGCGGAGACGGGGCTTGCCCTCGCGTCGGGGCCGGACCCAGGAGGGCTCATCTCGTCAGAGGGGTGCCGAGCAAGGTAAGATGAAACAAGTCACTCCTAAGGTGTCGCACGTACGACGACCTGAGATCCCGTGGGAGCCATCCATTGACCACCTTCAGATTTCTGTTTCGTTTCCGCTTCTTCTCTCTTGCCGGGTGCTTTGCGTTAGTAGATTCCGGAGCACCGGGTAATTACATCGACACAGGTTTAGTGGAACTCTACAACATACCCCTAGTTCCAGTGGCCCCCCCCATACATATTCATTCCATCGACCAGCGCCCATTGGGCACGGGCTCTGTTACTCAGGCCACCGAGCCACTGCGCATGCAGTGCGGTCACCATTCGGAGACTATCTCCTTTTATGTAGTGCAGACCCCCAAACTACCCATTATACTGGGTCTCCCTTGGTTAGCCAGACACAACCCATCATTTTCATGGTCACGGAGGGTTCTAACGGGCTGGTCGTGGGAGTGTCAGGGCAGGTGTTTTGGGAAGTCTCTTTGCACCACTACGGTAGAAAGCCCAGACAGTGTCTCCTCTGTGCCCATTCCCACAGAATATTCGGATCTTGCACGCGTCTTCTCCAAGGCACGGGCCGGTAAATTGCCCCCTCACAGACCTGGGGATTGCGCGATAGATCTGCGTTCTGGTTGTGCACTGCCCAAGGGTCGGGTTTATCCCCTGTCTCGGACTGAGACTGAGGGGATGTCCGCCTATGTCACGGAGGCTCTAGGACAGGGCTACATTCGACCCTCCACTTCACCTGCCTCTTCGAGTTTTTTCTTTGTAAAGAAAAAGGACGGTGGTTTACGCCCATGCATTGACTACCGCACACTGAATGATGTAACGGTGAGATTCACCTATCCGTTGCCCTTGATAGGTCCATTAATGGAAACAATGCATGGGGCTCGTTTCTTTACGAAACTGGACTTGAGGAGTGCCTATAATTTGGTTCGTATCCGAGAGGGAGATGAATGGAAGATTGCGTTTAGCACCACGTCAGGTCATTACGAGTATCTCGTGATGCCTTACGGTTTGATGAATGCTCCGTCAGTTTTCCAGTCCTTCGTAGACGATTTATTCCGGAGCATGCGCAGTGAGGGGGTGGTGGTTTATATCGATGATATATTGATTTATTCCACTACTCGGCCCGACATGTAGCCACCGTTCGGAGTGTCTTGACATGTCTGATTGAGCATGATCTGTTTGTTAAACTTGAAAAGTGCTCATTCTTCCAGTCATCCATCTCGTTTCTAGGATACCGTATTTCCTCTGGGGGAGTGGAGATGGAAACTTTGCGCGCTGAAGGGGGGGGATTCTGTCACGTCGCCTCCGGGCGCATGCCTCCCCGGCGTTCGACGTTGCCGGCCTTCTAGCGCCATCGTGTATGTTTGTCCTGTTTCCCATGTCCTGTGAAGGCACCCTTCCCTGATTCCCTACAGCTGTCCCCAATCAGCTGGGTATTTAAACCCCTGTGTGTCTTGTCTCCTTGTGCGTTATTGTCGTTGTTGCGTGTTGGAAGTACTTACACAGTTCTGCTGTGTCTTTGCACACCTTTTCGCTGTAGTACTTACAATTCCGTGCCTGCGAGAACGTTTGCTCTTCATTAGCCTTTCACGGCTTTCAGTGTTCAGTTCGGAATAAACTTCGACCTCTTTGAACACCCCTGCGCCTTGATCCGATTCATTCACTGCACCAGCCGTCACAATGTATGTTTTCCACTTGAATTAGCTAATGTCTTCCTTGATGATGTAAAGATACCAGCAGTAGGATGAATTCTGACATGCACAGAAACATCTTGTTTGATCAGAAACGCATTTGATGGCACTTCATAATGCAGCAGGACAATGACCCAAAACACCATGCCATAGTTATCAAATACTTTTCCAGTCTGAAAGTAGCTGATCTGATTAGCACTGAGCATGTATATAACAGACAGAAAATAAAGATGGCTTGGTGCATGCTTCGAAGAGAATCACCAGGGTGTATCCCCATCATCTGGTGGTGTTTATGGCTTGCAGACTTCAGATAATCATTACCCTCAAAGGACATATAACAATGTACTAAACATGACTGCTTTTTTGTGCATAATGCTTATATGTCCACTTAGTTTTTGAGTGCACTAAATATACTGTAGACCTGCCAATGTCAGTTGTCAATCGTTCCCATTCTTATCAAGATAGGTTTTATCATTCCCTTCACAATGTGTTCAGTGGTACTAGTAAGAGTGCAAACAGGAATGAGGAGAGTTGGAGAGACAGAGGCAGAAGTGAAGATTGCTATGCTTAAATTTAGATTTTTCACATCACTGTATTTGATTGACATGCAAGACACGACTAATAAATAAAAATTCTAAGCAAAGAGAAAATGCTAAAAAATATTTAGATTAGCTTCATCAATGTGTCAGATTTGTACTGGACAGACCATGGAAATGAAATATTTATGCACTTTTTGCCATTTATTTTTAAATAGGCAAGAATAATGCATACCCCACCAAGAAAATGTTACTTTGGACCAAAACTGCCTAACCATTTAGATAAGATAATTGCAAAGTCTAATTGTATTTTAAATTGAGTTGTGTCAATGATAAACTTCCACATTTAAATGAATAAAAAGGTACACATGGTTAAGTGGAAACTGCACCATCTAGCATTCATAACCTAGTAAAAATATGATGGGCCAATAAAAAACATTAAATTCCATTACTAATTCATAAGAACACATCAAATTATTTAAAAAGGGATTACATAGTATGCTCTAACTACTTATCTGACAACTTAAGATAACAGTATACTAGCCATTGGGGTGGTAGGGTATACACAGGTAGCTCATCAAGATGTATAAGGGTTATTCTTGTCATAATAATTATTTACAGTGTTTTTGTCCAAATTGATTGTTAGGTACAATAGTTATTGAATATTATATATGTTTATACGATTAAAATGGCAGATTTCCCCTCTAACATCATCCATAAGTCACGTCCCCATGCTTCAAAACCATAAAGCTCTACTCATACCCAATCTCTTTGTCCTCTTTGTCAACCCTGCCTTGGTCCCTTCTCTCCCAGCCTTATCTCAGTCCTTGATTGTTTTTTCCTGGACTCTCAAACACCTCACAGCCCACCCCGCACACCACGGTTCATTTACAGGTGAAGTCAGAATATAATTTTTTCTAGTTCACTTCATCACTCCACACATGGATACTGGCCTACGATCTGCTACGCCCCTGGAACCCGGGGAGAGTAACAATTAGGATTAGGGACCTTGCAAACAATTTAGACAAATGGGCTTCTGTTTCTAAAATCATATGATCTAAAGTTATATGTTTGATATTATAAATGTTTAAGTAAAGAATGCATTGTGGGATCTTTTTTTGCAAAAGTCCTGAAATGCATCTTTAATATGCCTGCTATAATGCTTAATGCAGAAGTATTAAACCCCAAGACCAATTTGTTCGTTTTGCAGAATTTATTTGTCCAGTTTTCTGTTATTATATTTGTACTTTAAATTTGTAAGAGAAAAATGAAATATGTTGCCTGCATACGCATAAGCCACGGATTATGTGAATCTAATTGAGAATGACAACCAAAGAATGTTCTAAAAAAGTTCAATATACATGAATACAAATCTATAGATCAGGAACAGAACAAATGAATATCAGTGTGTGGATGTAATCACAAAAATCAGGGACAGAGAAAGCGGCATAACAACAAAAAGGCACTGCCAGGAAATGGCTGTACCTCAACACAAGGCACTCAACCAGAGACACTCGTGTGAGAGGCCAACAATCATTTTGAAGGAGCTACAGAGTGCAGTGGCTGGGAGTGGAGTAATGGTGCACCAAACAATCAAATCAAGAGCTCTGCATGAAACCGGCCTGCATTGGAGGGTGGAGAGAAAGAAGCAGTTATTCAAAATGTACCATCTGAAATCATGACAGGGACCCAGCTGCAATGGGGGGGGATGGGTTTTGTGGTCAGATGACACCAAGATGGAGCTTTTTGGCCAAAACTCAAAGAGCTGTGTGGCCCAAACCTAATACTGCCCGTGACTCAAGACACACCATTCCTGCAGTGAAGAATGTTGCTGACAACATCATACTGTGACGATGCTTCTCATTGGCAGGGTCTAGGCATGTTGTTAAAAGTAAAGGAAGAATGGAGGATGAAAAATACAGGAAAATACTTCAAGAGAACCTGCTACAGTCCATAAAAAAACTGCTTTAGAGTTATTACATCAGTAGCACAATGATCCAAAGCACAAGGCAAAAACAAAAATATAGTGACTCAAGAATGTCCTACATTTTCCAAATCAAAGTGCTGATCACAATCCTATTGAGAATCTGTGGCACTATCTTAAAATTGCTGTCCACAAGCGTCATTCAACCAACCATAGGTAGAAAATGACAAAATCTGCCAATGTCAACCTATATCAATTGTGCGTCAGTGTTTTAAAATAAAATATTGAACAACATTTAAATATACCATTCATAATACAGAAATATGAGAAAATTGAATAGGGGTTTGATTACATTTGCAAAGCACTGTAAAAAAGCACATTCCCTTGTTCCAACTTAGAGATAATTAAGGAAGGGTAAAATAGGCCAAAAACAAGTTGGCGGCTGCAGAGAAACTGGGATTTTGGGTGGGTGGGTTAGCTTTCCAACTTAGCATTTTTATTGACTCCGGGAAAAGAAAATAAAGCATTTACTCTGAGAGTGAGAGAGTGTGCACTCTGCGACAGCCATTCAGGCCTTAGGAGACCCCATTGTAAGACTGAAAGGACACCCCACTGGTGGAAATCCACTGGAACAGACCTATAGGCCCACAACTGTTCCCCTGTGCATTCAAGGCGGAAAATGAGATAAAAAAGCGAGAGAGGGATGGACTTCTGAGGTACGGCCTGAAAGACAAAGGCAAACAAAAGTGCTGACCGTGAGGGGATGACACGACTCGTCGCGGCAGAGGAAGCAGAAAGAAAGACGGGAGAGATTTGTGTGGAACAGACGTGGGGGAGGGGGCGGACAATGGCAACACACAACTAACTGACAGGGTGAAAGAATTGAAAAATCTACACAAGAAGAATTCTCTCCTCCCTGATTGACTAGGCTAAACCTACAAGGACTGTCTGTACGTCGCCTGGGCTGAACCAGAGTGTGGGAGGGGACTATTAGTCCAACTCTTTCGAGGCATTTCTTTTTCGCTTGTTTTCGTCTCGTCTCTCCCCTCCTCCACTGTTTAGGCGAGTCTCAAACGTACGTCCTCTGGTCATCACACACCCTTCCTATCGATCACTCCCCTTTTATCACTCCACCTCGTTCCTCCTTTTCTGCAAAGGTCTTGGCAAGTGCAGATGGGGACAAACATAGTGGCAGCAGTTCGTACAAACAACCAAAATGCGAACCAAAAAGGTCTGCCAGCACTCGGTTCTGTTCCTGTGGATTTAGTTTTGCTGTGTATGTCTGTGTCTGATCTCTTTCTCTCTGTGTCCATAAAAACAATTACCATTTAACCTTAATGGCCACCCTCATGAAGACAAACAGATAAAAGTCACTCTAAAAAGTATTATTGGTGCCAAGTGCCAAGGTTTCTAATGGCCGTTAAAATCCAGAGAGGTCGAGACAATTCATAATTTATTTTACTTTCTTTGCCAGTTATGTTTTGTTCTTCAATGACACCTAATTTCTTAAAAGAAAGAGAGAAAAAATACTACGGGTGAATTTGTGTGTCTCCCATATTAATGGACGCCCAGGCTTCATTTAAAGGTAAAGCATGCCCACTTCAGGCACACACAAACAACATTTATATTCAGGCGGGCACACACACAAGGAAAGGAATTTGTTTGGCATATACTTATTTAACCTGGCCAAATTATATTAAACCCTTACTCCTCCAACACACATACATGCTATTTTGTGTGCTTAGGTTCTTATTCTTACAAAAAGTGATGCTCATTCTATTATCGTGTTACCACGTAGATTCTATTACCTACCTGGTAACACAATATTATCACAATACTTAGCTGCCTATTCGATATGTGTTGCGATTCAATATTGCAATTTACTGGTTCCTATTTGACCATGCTTTTGAGTTTTATTATACTTCCAAAAACAACATTCAAAGGAAAACATTAAATACTACTACAAAACGATGTCAATCACTTCTTCTATACTATACTAGTAACTGGAATTTGAAAGTGCAACAATTACTCAACATGACTACATTCAAAGGCTGATCAACCCAATAACACAATCTTACAAAATGTACCATGGGAACTTTATTGACCACAGTCAATTTAACACAATGTTAACGTCAGATACGAAAGTGAAACCTCATGCAGGTCAATGTACCCTGTACCCCGTGTCCTGGGGTAAGCCTAAGGATTTTATATTTAGACCTGAGGTAATTTTTTACAGTTTTTTCCTACTCTAACACCACTTCCATCCGTATCTGCACTGAAGAAGCTTTACTAAAAGTCACAAAAAGACCTTACTGAGTGACACTTAGCCACACTGTCATACTCTACAGGTAAAAAACACCTTTCAGGATAGCCTGCGGCCTTTCTCAGTAAGCCCCGTTTCCAAGCCAGGGGCCCTTTCTTTACCCATCACCTTTTGATTAGTGGATCGATGCTGTGATTGATTTGTGGCCAAGCAGTAGTAGGAAATACAAAACAGATCAAACGTCAGATGTCCTCCACAAAATACAAAAGCCCGCCTTACCCAAGCCCCTCAAACAAAGGCCTAAGAACTAGTTGCATTCTCCTAGCAAGTTAGCTTTCATTTGACTGTTTTTTCTTTTCTCTTGGTAATGCTACCAGTTGTCAGTTGACAGGAACTATTACCTGTTTTGTGGGTACACCATTGTTAAAACACATTGTATAGCAACTATATTGCTCCCATTTTCCCTCAGCAATGTACTATCAAGCAAAGAGATGGGAGGAGTGGTTTGGAAATAAGCGTTAAGTTGTTCCCGCGGGGGCTATGTCGTCTTACTGGTCCTCTGCTTGTGCTCGTTGGACCTGCTGCACCCCCCCCCAACCATCAGCCCACAGAAGTGTTGGCTAGCACTGACAGACAGGGCTATATCTTTGCTGAGGAGTTCTGAACTTGATGGATTTGATTCAAAATATGCAAAAGTAGAACAAGTCATTGTGAAGTTTTTTAAAGGTACTGACGGATAGGCCTATATTGTGATTCGTGACACAAACATGTTTTGGTGATTCAATTATCCTTGGACAAATTTAAAAAAGAACAGTTTGCGGGGAAAAATATTGCTCTTCTAATAAGTAGTTAAAATGTTTTGTATTTTATACAGTACTACATCAGTATTTTTTCCCCAGAGCTGTATAAAGCTTGTAGACATTTTAGCTGATACTAGATAGAGTGGCCACTGAGTGTACTTTCACACCGCAAGACTGGAAAACTGTGAAAATTATGATAATGCCCTTTTGAAAAGGCTGACTGGATCATACAGTAATGTATGATTATGACCCAGAAATGAAAATAGTGTTTACATCTTTTTTAATAGATAAATCCAGACCATTAAAAAAGATTGAATAATAGGAAGAGGCATATGGAGCTTGCATCTGGGAGTCAAACCTTTGGCCGTAGGTAGCAGGGCCTGATGTGCTGAGAGAGACTCATTTATTTCATGCTAATGTATTTGGGGCCGGTTCTACAGGCTGACAGCGGGGCTGCCAAGTAGTCAATACTGAAGGTTGTGTTCTCTCCTAAATATTTCCTCTGTCTCATAGTCGGGATAGGGTCTGTGTCTGTTGGTCTGTCCTGGTGGACAGGGTACACTGGAAGCTCATGCCTACTCAGTGGTACTCTGTAGTCATTGTGTAGTGATATTCTGGCACAACAGTACTTCCTGCAGGATTATTGGTGAAAGATTTGCACTAGTCTGTGGTTGGGCTGTGTCTTTCCATCCCCGACTTGAGATCCTAAATCCTCCCTACAAAGACTGACATTGAAAAGTACCTGATAAATAGATTAAAGGGTGTTGATTTGCCCTTGAGCAATGCTCGTAACCCTAATTGCTCGAGTGTCAAAATGTAACAACAAAATACAACTAGAATGAACACACTCAGAATTTCTTTTCTCACCAAAATAACAAAAAGTGACAGCACAATGACAACATAGGTTTGGTCAATTGTCATCACTGCAGTGTAACTGTGTTCTATCAATGTGAGGACTTTACAGTGCGGTAACAAGTGGGAGGGGCCTATTCACAATCTGACACTGGTGCCATTTCTCAATTGCATAATCCTTGCCATCTCTCTCCTCGTCCCACTTTGTCAAAACCAACTGGTGTGCAAGGTCAGAGAGGAAGGACCTCTGGCATTCCCATCCAGTCTGCTTTGAGGACGAGACAAGAAGGAGAGGAGAACGCTATTGAATAGCCTTGTTCTGTGGGGAGCAATAAAGACTACGGTTTCATTCTATTCAAATTAGTAACAATGGACATCTTACCAAAGTGTACATTAGAAATTCAATGTGTGAAATGTGCACACTTCAATGAAAGTTGATAGAACAACAAGAAAAAACTATAATTAAGGCCCACAAACAAATGCTATATACAATGGCAACAAGACCGGTTTCTTAGAGAGAGATAGAGAGAAAGAAAAAGAGATTGATTATTGTTTGTTTTTAAGGAGCTTATTGGCCAATGGGGAGGCAGAGAGATCAGCATGCACTGGGATAGCCAGCCCCTTAACACTCTGTTGTCAGCTCACTAATCCGCACCCCCCCAAACACACGTACGGACACATACTGAGACACAAAAGCTACACACACACACACACACAAACACACAGAGACCCCGCTCCACTCATGCAAGCACAGACGTAGACCTATCGACTTGCATGCTACAAGCCCAGAAAGCGTCTCAAATACACAGACGTGCCTTTAGATAAATACTCCACAAAAATGCACAAAACAGCACCGCGAGGCTAAACATGAAGGCATGAGATCGGGGCCCACTCCACCAGTGCACTGGCTAAAAGCCCGAGCCGCTCAACAATGTCCCCTCTAAAACATATGGATGTCGCTGTCTCATCGCAAGCACACACACCTGACTAAAAGTGCTATCCTCCGGGAGTCACTGGGGGCAGCAGAGGGCCTGTCTAAGAGGAAGCAGAATGCGGGCCATCTGACACCGTGTTCGCCTGCATGTATTAAAACCGACAAGGTGGGGATCTTGCTCACACGCTCACACACACACACACAGAGCTCATTCTAAATGTAATTATGGAACCCGGCCCATTGCGTGTAGACAAAACTTTGACTGCATTATCAATACAAAAGTTCTTTAGGCAAGAGGGCGTTTGACTGTCTAGAAAGGGTTGTGCTTTAGGAAAATATACACGTAACACTCCAAACCTAAGCAAGCAGTCAATGCAGTATGATGGAGGACAATTAAAACAACCACACATTCACATATTAACGGTCAATGTCTTCAAAAGAACAATTGAGCAGCAAGACAATGTAGAGTTCCTTTACTTTACCCCCCCCCACCACGCACACACACACACATCAACTCAGATCTGACAGATGGGTGGGTTGGAGGCTAAGAAGACCCAAATAAACTTAAAGTGTGTGATGTCTGAAGTGTAGATTATAATTTGGACACAGTAAGATGTGACAGCTGCAGTGTTTTTCTGATTTCCTCTCCAAGTGCATAGGTACCATTGTGTCACAACTGAACACAGTAGTTCGGCACAAATTCCCTTCAATTATTATTATTATTTTTTTTCTTTTATTGTCTCTCTTTTTTTGTCCCTGTAGGCAGCTCTGCCCCTGCTAAGTTGGATTGTGCCCCCTAGTGGTGGTGAAAAACAACTGCAGGTTTTTACCACACATGCAAAGGTAATATTTCTCTTTACAGTGCATCAGGTCAAACAAAATAAAGAGAAAACGTAATGTCATCCTTTCCTTAATCAAACGACAACTCTTGTTGATGATAGTTGTAGATAAACTATGGCCTAAAGATTAGCCAACTTCATATCTAAATCGTCTGGCGGCTCTGGGAAGACCCCCGAAGCTAACATTAATCCTTGCTATGTCAGCCATCTGTGATCTATTGAACAGGAGGATGGTGAAGTGCTATTCCCAGATAGTAACCTATTTATAATAGTTATTTCCCAAAAGCCCCTCTTAAACTACTGTTAAATAGAATGGCAAAACATTTTGGGATGCAGGAACCATGCATTGTGCAGTCATCCCAATTGGGAAGGAAGGGGTATGTGTGTTCAAGGGTGTTCATGTGTGCATTACAAAGGAAGAGAAAGAGAGGGAGGGGAAAGAGCAATACTATGAATTGTGTTTGTACTGGAGTGATTCCTCATGAAACCCAGACCAGATCTGTTACATTTTCACTAAATGTAATCCGCAGAATCATCCATTGTTTACATTTAAAATATGTATCTAAGAGCATAAGTGTTAAATAATTCATTTCAAATTGTCATATTTATGACATTCGTCTCCCCCAGGCCTCCTTTAAGACTCAATATGAAGCAACAATTTGTTTAATAATTCATGTTCGATTTGTAATGTATGTATTTTAATTAATTTATGGATATTAACAAATACCCACTTGAACTTGTGGAAAAAGTGGAAAATGTTTTCAACATGTGCTCAAACATCCTAGTATAGCATCAACTCAATTCAACTTCAGTTATATCAATCTTCGTAGTTATAAAGCATCATAGCTTGTGAATCAATGTCACCTGTTTTGGTGCAAATGAAAGTGACAACAGGGGCACTTGAAGAGGCAACAGCAACACAACCCCCAAAAAGGGAATGGTTTTGCAGATGGTGGCCACAGACAATAGCTCTCTCCTGAGCCTTCCTGGCTGATTCTTCTTAAGTTTTTACATTTTGCTAGTGTCCTTATCACTACTGGTAGCATGAGGCAGTAAATGCAGCCCATTCAAGTTGCAAAGACAGTCCAGCTCCTCCAGGATGGCACATTCATACATGGCATCGCAAGTACAAGCTCAAGAGCATGAATGATATACCAGGAAACGGCCTGTTACACGAGGAGAGCCAGACAGGGCGGTAGACCAGCAAAAGGACCTGTATCTGCTCTTTCCTGCTCCTTGGGCAAGGAGGAACATGAGGAGCCCTTCCAAAGCCCTACAAAATGACCTCCAGTGGGCTACTGGTGTGAATGTTTTTGACCACACTGTCAGAAACAGACTCCATTAGCATACCATGAGGGACCAACATCCTCTAGTGGGACCCGTTCTTACAGCTCGATTGGCATTGCCAGAGAACACTAGAATGCGCAAGTCTGCCATTGGCGCCCTGTTTTCTTCACAGACGAGAGCAGGTTCACACTGAGCACATGACAGATGTGAAAGTGTCTGGAGCCACCATACTTAATGTTATGCTGCCTGCAACATCATCTAGCATGACCACTTTGGTTTGGGGAAGAATATCCTTGGAGGGTCACACAGACCTCCACAAGCTAGCCAATAGTACCCTGACTACTGTTAAGTACCGAGATGAAATCCTCAGATCTTATGCTGGTGCAATGGACCCTGGGTTCCTCCTGGTGCAAGACAATGCCTGGCCTCATGTGGCCAGAGTGTGTAGGCAGTTCCTGAATGAGGCATTGACTGGCCCTTATGCTCCCCAGACCTGATTCCAACTGAGAACCTCTAGGATGTTATGTATCAGTGCACTCGACATAACCAAGTAGCATCACAGACTGTCCAGGAGCTCACTAATGCCCTGATCCCGGTCTGGGAGAAGATCCCACAGGACACCATCCACCGTCTCATCAGGAGTACGCCGTGACAAAATTCACGCAAGTTTGAAAAACCTGTGAATTAAATTGTTTACTTTGATTTTCTGTGTGAGTTTGAATCCAGCCCTAGCCATAAACGTTATATATATATAGCATGTCAGGAATAGCATGTCAATTGCAATGCAGTCCCATGACATCCATAACCAAGTGTTAGAATCTGAATCACGACAATACAAACTGACTTATACCCATTTTGAAAAACCAAAATATTGAATCTATTATTTGTACTTTATCCTACAATATTTTGTTTCGACTTTAAAAACAACAACATAGATTTCAGAAAAGGATAAGACTCCTACAATAAACACTTCAGTTCTTTTTTAGCCTTGCCTTTGCCCCGATCTCTGGCTCAACCACTGTCTTTAATTAATATTGGCTTAGGCCCCATTGCTCCTGTCACACCAGGGAGTTTTCTGAAGGCCCGGCCCAACAAACCCCCCACCACACAGGGGCAGAAATCCATTGGCAGCAGCCTCCACCCCCATGGTCCCACTTTCCCCTCCTCCATCTCCAATCCTTTCATCTCTTCCCACTTACTACACTTTCCGATCTACACTCCTCCTTCGCCTCCTCCTTTCCCCATCTCCTCTCTCGGCCACTCCTCTTTCAGTCTCTTCCGACCAGACCAAAACAAGATTGCGTGTGGAGTGGACAGAGATTAAAAGCCAACTGTTCCCAGGTGAGTGACTTGGATAATAGGCTTTCCCCTCATCTGTCAAAGTACAGAAGTCTTTAACCCTTTCTGGGGCTAATGACAGAACTACAACGGATTGTAAGTGCTAAGTAGCCTTAACCGAGACAGAATCCCCTGTTTCTCTAGAGTGAAGCAGCTTGATGTGAACCATTCTAGTCCCGTTACTTCCCCATCAATACTGCAAATACTTCGTGCCATACAGAGGCATAAGGTCTCCCTGCAATTGAAGTACTCCACATGGCTCAACTGGAGACTGAACCTCCAACCGACCAATCCCAGGGGAAGCCCTCTACGCCACAGAAATGTCCTAGCGACAGGAAGGCATCACTATTACACAGGTCCGTGTTGTCTCAATAGATTCTCAAGGACCCCTAGTGTGGTTATGTGATGGGAGGGAAGGTGGCACCATTGTTTGGGAGTGTATTTCCAGCTACTAACGTTATCAGGACTATGACTCTCACACAAATACTAGCGCAGCCGGTATGTCAAATTTGTCACAGAGGCAGCTCACAAGCGACTATCATGGAAGTAGAAAGAAGAGAAACTAACCACCATCACATCATTAAAGTCAATGACACGTTTTCTTAGCCGCAACGCAGGAGAGGGACACGGGGAACCAGTGGCTCCGAACCGCTGGGAACCACATGTAGAGAGCGCATGTGCCGGAAAGCTGCCGCAACACAGGCACTGATTACTGCACCAGACCGCGGAAATGCCACGGCTGCCAAGAACACAAGGCACCCTTCTGGACGCTGTGGGCAGAGTGCTAAACCACAGCAAGGGAGAGACCGGTACTGGGAAAGAACCATCCGACCTGTGTAACACAATCTGAATACCATCGGGACTGGATGTAGCCACACTTTTGAGGCTTGTAATGCTTTTTTTGTGCCTGTACGTTTGGCCTTTTTTTAAACGAACGCAATTAACAAAATGTCAAAACGGTGTTGGAATACGAAGTAACAAATACTACACATATAAACCCTCAGTAGAGAAAGGGTGTTTTTCGGAGCTAAATTGTTGGCTTACTGTGGGCGGCCTGCCATGGTTTCTCACAGAGCATTCCTCAGAGGCTAACACTAGCTAACGCTAGCTACCGTTAATGAGCTCATTTGTGAGTAAAAACGTGACCCACTGTGCCACAGGTTCTATTTTATTCTCATTTGTATACCCACAAGTGACACACGGTATAAGTGTGGAAACTGGAGACTTTGCCAAACTACGAGAAACAAAAACATTAAGTGGAGTTAATGGAAAGTATGAGATGTGGAGGACCTAACCTTGCCCTAGGCTATATCTAGACAGGGGTGTGGAGCAGGGAGTGTTGGGCTAGGCCTGCCCCACAGCCTCTTCCTTCCCCTGCATGGAAATTCAATATCAGGTTTTTCTCATTAGAAAAAAGGTGTTTGGGCATCAAAGCCATTAATCTGGATGCTAAACGATTCTTGTTTCTTTTAGCAGCAATATCATATTTTTTTGCTCTTTATACATCGCAATATTTTGATGTTTTTTATCATTCTGTATACTGATATTGAGATGTATGTTGTCTTTTTATATGAGCTTATTGCATGTGTGTGTGTGTTTAGGGGAGCGAGGAGGTGAAGACAGGGAGAGCTTCTAGGCCTGTGTGTGTTCTAAGTTATAAAAACACTAAAGATGTTCACAGTGTTTTATAACATTCTTGGACACGTTTAAAGCGCTTTGTTCTTGGTATTCAAAGAGCCAGTGCTTTTTCCCCACTGGCATTGATAGGTAGGTCACTCTAAACATGCATAGCTGTATGTTACAGTGACTTTTGAATTGTTTATAGTAGAAATCCTATTAAAAACCTGATGTTGACGCTTTGGGGTTTTCATCCCATACAACAAAAGTATATTACTTCTGTAACTCCATCCGCTGCTTCTTTTGACAGTCAATATTTTAACATATTCACAAATGTAGTCTGACAACAAAATGGCCACCTGGTCTCTATGCTTCTGTCGTCTATATTACAAATGACAACAAATGTGTTGACAGATTTTTATCAAGAAGGACCCCCTCTCGTGTGGTGCAGTGATCAAGGGTGATTTGTTCTAGCACTGGCCAACCACCACAGTCTAGGTTCTATCCTTGACTGTGACAGTGGTTGAGAGCGTTTGGGATGCCTCATTGGCGAACACATTTGCAGGTATGACACAGGCAGCAGAGAGGCATCGTTAACATCGATTTTTGGTCTCATCGTGCTCTGACAACTCTCAGGCAGCTCGGGGGCGAGCAAAGCTATATCAGGTGGTCTTGTGGGCTAGTGAGTGTGCCCTAAAAGCCGTTGACCCACCAGACTGCAATGTAAGAGAAAAGTAGGGCCAGTCATCCACGGCCCTTGTTTTTCAACATGTCCCTGACAGTGTCCAACCCTGGAAAGTCTCACCTGGTGAAAGGAGAACATTTATTTGCAGTGTTTCCCCAACACTTGTTTCTGGGCAGAAAGACCACTTGAGCATCTAACCCGAACCCACCTACACAAAACCATTTAACTGAAACTAACAAAGAAGGGCACATCATTAAATTACATCAAATTACTTGAAAACATTTTGCAACATCACTGCATTTCAATCCAGAGTGAAATCGCAGATGTCAATCCAAAATGTGATAATTCATTCAAAAAACTAAAATGAAAAACTCTACTTGGAATCATTATAGCGCTTGATGTTGTTTTCATACACTGTGTTTTACTGTGTACACTGCTTTCCTGGTCACAGCACACGTGAACTGTGGCTAAATAAAGGACTAATAAAAAATGAAGGTATGACAGGGAACAGGACCTGTCTAGCCGGGTGGAGAACAAACAGTGGAAAGTGGAGGTCCCAAGGTGGGCCTGGTGTAGATTACAAGTCAGTTCTTCACTGTATGACTGACACACTCTTAGTGAGTCAGAGTAAAGGGTCAGGAATATGCCTGGCATACAGTAAAACTACAGGAAATCATTAAGAAGATTCCACTGGCACTTCCTGCGGCGGTTTCCTGTACTGAGCATAGAACAGGCGTTGACATAGCTGTGATGGAAACATCTGCTGATTGACAGAGGTCACATGGGACAGGATGATCCATCACTTTGTTTGAAAGGAAAAACGCACCTGCAATGTTTTCAAGAGGTCTCTAGTGGCGCTGTCAGATAGTAAGGTCAGAAGTTCATTGATTATGTTCAGTTCTTTTACCCCATCACCAGAGACTACAACTCTGACAAGGGCAACTGATTAAGGTTTACAGCTAGTACAGCAAACATGCCTAGCAATTCAATCAGTTGCAAATTCAAGCAACAGAAAATAAGTAAACTCTGTCTTCTAAATACAGGCTTGATTTGTGCCAATATCCAATGACCCGAAGATAAAAAGCTTAGACTGACTCCCAAATGCTCTAAAGGTATCAGCGGTGCGCTTTTCCCCCTTATCTGCCATTTATTGAATTGGGACCCAAGTCAGCCATTCAGGTCACTGACTTCAGTTCACAAAAGCCTGCCCTGCGGTTCCATCATTCCCCTAAAGAGCTTCTGTAGTAAAGAAGGACTTCAAAAGACCCTTATCGGTGTCACGTCCTCTCAGAGGAGAACAAGCTAATAGAGTCCGGCTGCAGAGGCTTATGCCAGGCTAGCACTAGCAAGCACACGTTTCAACTGAGCCTTGTAAAGGGAAACGCTCCCGGTCCAGGCCTCTCGACCTCACTAGGCCACTTCCTTCCCGTGTAAGTGAAGGAATGCTGTGTCAGGCTTTGCAATACAGTACAGGCTTCTGTTGCTGGAAAAGCAGGTTAAAGAGACATAACGTTCAACTTGCCTTTGAGCACGACCGTTCATTCTGCTTGTCTTTATCCTGTACTAGGTCATATTCACACTGAATATGAACGAGCATATATTTTTCGGTAGCACAGTAACGAACATGTTCTTGCACAGTTTTAACCCCCATTTGATTCAACTGATCATTTTAGTGTCTAATAACATTTCCAAGCCAACCTCAGTAAGACATCCTGGCCTATTTGTATGAGCGTTCTCTTTAACCTAGCACTAAAACCTAAATGAAAAAGTATTATCTGAATATACTCTAGAAGTTCATGCTAAAAACACGAAACCGGCATACTACCAGCCTTTTGTCTGACATAATGCTCCATATCTCCCTCCCTCCATCCATGCAATGGCTAACACAGTGGAACGCGAAGGTCCCTCCTCCTGACTCTGGCTGCATCCTGTATTTTCCAATTATCACCTTTTAAAGGCCAGCTGGGTGCATTCCAACCCGTCGGGGGGCAATTCCATTTGCATTGCTTGGAGACAAAGTCATGCCCAAGTACTTTCATGCTAAAGTTCATTACAACTAGCCAAGGAGGACGAAAGTCTAGTGTGCAAAGCTACGTCTAGGCTGATACGAAACCGGGTGACTTAGACCGGGTTACATTACTTATAAAGCAGGATCCAGGACTAAGCATGGTCTTTTAGCACTCAATCCATTGTTCAGCTGGGAAAATGATGATTCTGACTTTGAGAACACAGAGAGGATTTCACAGAGGAATACCACAAGATAAAGGGCCTGGGGTGGAGAGGATAGACAGTACAGTGGATGGACTCTGGATGCAAGTGTCCTTTATGTACCTACAATGCTGATGGATCACTACAACATAGGCAAAAGCATTAAGATGTTTATTTTGGGCAGTCCAAAATGTAAAGCCTCTCCCCAAAACTTCCTCATTCTGAGCTGATCAATGCTTCTTCTCCAGAGCTTGACTCTTAAAAAACGTTTTACCTTCATTAAGCAATTGCTAAACAATAATGTTTTACAACCGTTTGACGGAGGTCAATCGACTTTGCCCGTTGAAATTCTCCCCTCTCATAGCAGTGGTTCTTTCACAATGTTTACTATGCCACTTCCATTTGCACATTAAAAACCAGGTGTCTGTAGGACTCCCCTCATGTCTCTCCTGTCTGGCTGTAATGCTCACTAGCGTAAAGCTGTGTTTCATTTCTCCTCTCCCCAGCTCTCGGACTGCATATAGCAGCATTTAACCGGGAATTAATTTGCGTGTTTGGATATGCCCTGCTGGGGTGCGATGCTGCAGGGGTGCGATGCTGCTGGTGCATAATCAAAAAATCTGCAACACTACATATGGGCAGATTGGCCATGAGGGTATATTCGCAGCGCTGAGCTGTGTTGTAGTCGGGGCTGAGAGGAAACCGAGAGTGGGGGGGCACAGTCGACGGGTACGAAAAGACGAGGACATGACAACTCGAGGGACCGAGTAATGCCAAAACATCAAGCAGCGGAGTGGACGAACGTCAAGCATGGGACAAAAGGACACATTGCGTAAACGTGTGGTGTAATATAGGCAATGTACATAGCCTGTGGATGGAAGAAGGGAATGCAGGTGGATGAGGGGGCTCTGTGTGGGTTTCTCTCTTTCACAGTGATATACCATTGATCCTTGAATCCTGAACCCTGTGTGTGTGTGTGAGACACAGAGTTTGCGTGTCCATATTATATACTTGTGAGTAACAAACATCACTAAAAGGATAGGAAAACAAGGACATCCAGCTTATGGGGAAATCTGACCAGTCCTCACTACAAAACAATGCTAGTTTAGGCAAAGGCTTCGAATAGGATAGGTATAATAGGAGGTTTATGGGTGAGGTTAGGTGTTCGGGATGTATTTATAGGTTATATACATAATATTGAATGGGAATACCTTTTTGGTTACTATAAGAATAGTAAAACTTAAGAGTTTGTGTGTGTGTGGACAACCACCTCAGCCAATAGTCCATTAACACGTGTGTCTAATGCTCCTATTTAGTGTTTTGGTAAAGGGGGTTGGCGATGCGTGTCTGCAGGTTTTTGGGAGAAGAGCATGGAGTGTCACCTATCTCCACAGCTGTGGCCGTGAAAACGACAAAAGCCTGGAAGGGAAGTAGCGCATCGCTGCAGATGCCACTAAAAGGCATGGCGATTCGTCTGTGCCCCGGCCTACGTTGCCTTCTGATTGGCCAGGACGTTGCATTAGTTAATGTGGAAGAGGACGTGCCAGTTCACCGACTTAGGGAGTGATGTTTTTAGGGACTGGACTACGTTATAAACAGTGTCTTTGATGCAGCTTCAAACATGGTAAACAAGTTTCAAATTTTTTAAACTGCTAAACTTTTTATTTTAACAAAATATAGGTTTTCCCATGGTGGAAATACCCAGAAACAGACATTTTGGACCAGAATGTCAAAGACCTCTATCTCCAGAATGCCTATCACTACACACACAAGGACAGTGATCCTGGAAAAAGGTCAATTGAAGAACAGATTAAGGTTAATTCAAACTGGATGATTAAAACCTTTAACTCATCGTGGTCACCTGTATAATATAGAAACAAGGCATATCTAGGATTTGTGGTATATGGCCAATATATAACGGTAAAAGGCTGTATCAAGACACATTGTATTAAGAACAGCCCTTAGCTGTAGTATACTAGCAATATACAAAAACCCTTGTGTGGTATTCCTTACAGACATATAAAACAGGCAGAAAACAGAAAATGGCACCTGTGGTTTTGGTACACGTATTTTTTGTAATCCTATGATGGGGGGGTCTGTGTCATACCGGACGGATCAAGGCCAGAGTGAGCAAACTAGTCTTTGTAGGCGTGTGTATCCATAATTGCCCGACTCGGCAATCTAACAAGAGAACGCACAGAGCCTCCAAGATCCGGTGCCAGTCCAAACATTAAAACGTACAGGCCAAAACAACGATGGACCGCTGACTCACCGGAACACATAGACTAGCCATGCCCTCTAACACTGACTGATTCCAAAAACTATAAAAGCCAGAGCTTTCCAAAAGGCCTTCGGTGCTACTGTGATTTTCTGGGTTTCTGTTAGAACACTGCCCAACTCAGAAAAAGGTTAAACTATGAAGAGGCTTTCAAACAACACAAAACATGAATTAGGGGAAAATGCATTAAAGGGATTTGTTTAATTCTGTAATAAGCCATGACAAAGGTCCAGTAAAAAACATTATTCTCTGGACTAAACAGCACACAGTGATTAATGGTTTCCAAACCTGTTAACAATCATTTCTGAAAGCACGACTACAGATGATTACAGCTGTTTGCAGAGCTGCTAACATCATTATTATGGATTAGTTATACATTATACAGTGGACAGTGGCACAGGTTTTGTTGTTTTAACTCTGTGCTCCAGGAGATATAACTGGAAATTAAATAATGACTATGAGGTTAAAGTACAGACTGTCGACTTTTATTTCAATCCATTCTACAAAATAAAGTAATGATAAAATAAAGCAAAAAAGTGTCTTTAAGAATCACAGGAAAGAAACCCAGTGTCTAGTAATGTCTATGTGTCATAGACTACACAGTCAAATTTAAAACAGAGTACAAAATAGGATTTTAACTGTATGGTGACGTGACCATTGGTCCCATTATGTTTTTAAAATAAACAATTTACACAAAATTCATGGATGTAAATACCCTCAAGGCTGAAAGTCTGCACAGAAACGTTTTAGTCAGTCATTGTTTCATATCAAGTCCAAGAACCAAAAAGACAGAAGTTAGCTTCCCAATACTTATGGACAGCACTATATATTCTCAATTAAAGATCCATTCCCTCTGAACGACTATACTCCATTTTGAATAAACCTATGAAATACAATATTCTCTGTATAATGTACTTGGCTATTGGGTTCGGATTGTCTGAAGACAGTGTACATCAGGCTGTATACAGCACACATGTATAATATAAGAAATTATATATCCTGGTTACCAATTACATTGGTAATTGGACTAATAGCCAAATGTACCACGGCAAAGGCATAAAACTGTGAATTCATAATACGATTTTTTATGATCAAATTTGGTCGTACACACATTTCATGAATGAGGGCTAATGTCTCAAATATTCTCGAAAAGAGAAAAAACATCCAAGAGAAAAACAACTACTGACTGGTTCCCAGCAATTTAGGGATACTAGTAAACTAAACCATAGCTTCTCAAAAGCAACATTATCAGATGTTATTTAATTTCAGAGTCAGCTCTTGCCAACAGTTGTCACCACAAAACGTAAAGCACATTGATACAAATGAACTGGAATCTTGATAAAATACCAACACAGTAAAAAGACAGCAGTGTACTGCCTGCAACCTCAGGATCCTGCCACTAACTGGCAGGGCAGTCAATTATTGTGTAGTTTGTTGATCCTTAAGGCATTAACGGATACAACACCTTGGCTTTAAAAAGCCTGGCATCGCTTGCATAAGGCCTTGTTTAGTAAACACTGAAAATAGCATAACGGTGCCGTTGTGGCGAGACTAGGGTGCACAACGCCTGCTTTGCTGTCCTTTTTCTCACCCCTACTCCAGAGCTGTCCCTGATGAGATTAACCGACAAGATGCTGAAATAACCACTAAAGAGCCCCACTGACATCACATCAAGAGAAGGCTGACTGAAAACACTGGTAGAAGGTACATTTTCTCCTTCCAACCCCTACCGGATAGCACTGTGGAATGTCCTGCTTTAATGTTGAAAAAAGTAAAATGATTCAAGATAGATGTAGCAGCAATTTAAAGCACATAGGACCATGTCTACATTGGAGTCACTTAGAGGATGCCCTTATGCAGAGCAACTTAAAGGAGCAATTAGTGTTAAGCGCCTCAGCTTAAGTTCACGAAAAAATGCTTTGTTTACCTTGCCAGGGATTCGAACCAGTGACCTTTCGTCAGGCCACCTCCAGTAACCAGGTGTAGGGTCATACCTCGGCCAGCCCAGGACAGGCAGATGCCAAGGTATGTTAACATGGCTACTATTTTAACCCCACACATACTCCTTCTATCCCCACACCCACCTCTGACCCTTTCAGCGCCTTAGCGACCCCATAATTGCATAGCGATTACGATTGACGTCAGTTGAACACCTCAAAAACCCACGCCTTATCCTTTCTGTGGGTTACATGTAGTCTTGTAGTGTGTAGACCAACAAGGATGCGGGCTGCCGTTACGGTGAACTGGTCAAAAGCCCAAAGATGTTAACATAACCACCACCCCCCACCAAAGACATCCTATTGTTTTATAGTCTAAGTGGAGAGAACCGGTGGCAGGGCCTCGGCCACTGTTGGCCCTGGGTTAAATCACTAGTAGAAATGGGATTAGGTGGGTGGGAATGCAGGGGGTAATTACTCATTCAGCAGACAGAGGGCCCGGGTGAAAGAGCTCTGTTAAAGAGGACCTTTTCTTTTTTCATACAGCCGGGAGCTTTGATAACTGCTCTGGGTCGGTTTTAAAACCCGCATCCTATGAGTAAAGACATCCGTGGGTCGTCCCATGCGTTTAACTGGGACAGAGAGGTGCCCTCCTGTGTGGCAGTTAAAAAATGACGTGGGACTTGACTAATGACGCCAGGACTAGATCAGACCAGATCAGGATGTGTTGGAAGGGTGACCTTGCCAGACTTGTCACATTTTATACCCAAGGGTTGGGAATGGGTCACACCCTCCAGTTTGGTTTAAGTGTATCATTCTATTTTATACCTTCACTTGGGAACCATTTACACCGTATATTACCTTCTCCTGTGCTCAAAGGCATGGAGTTGTTTCTACACTGTAGCTACAGGCTCTCTGCAATTTCTCCTCCTCTCCAGGTTCTGCACAGACTGGAAGTGACAGTTGTTTCCAGTTGCTGAGTGAAAAGAGCCATCATAAAGCCTGGCTGGAGGAAACAGGATAAGCGCTTGAGCCAAGGCAGTAAAAAGCTCTCTGGGAAACTTGAAAGCCACACAAATGAAGTCTGCCGTCTACCATCTGGAAACAATAAACAAACAAAACCCAGCAGCCAAACAAACACGCGAGAGAGAGACAGCGAGAGGGTGTTCATGGAGAGGGGAGAGAGAGAAAGGGAGAGGGTGTTCATGGAGAGGGGAGAGAGAAAGGGAGAGGGTGTTCATGGAGAGGGGAGAGAGAAAGGGAGAGGGTGTTCATGGAGAGGGGAGAGAGAAAGGGAGAGGGTGTTCA
>JACXGK010001169.1:65953-76153 GCA_016801125.1 Novumbra hubbsi | reverse complement strand
CATGACTGCCAGGCCTGGTGTGGGAACGTCTCTCTGCATGACTGCCAGGCCTGGTGTGGGAACGTCTCTCTGCATGACTGCCAGGCCTGGTGTGGGAACGTCTCTCTGCATGACTGCCAGGCCTGGTGTGGGAACGTCTCTCCGCATGACTGCCAGGCCTGCAGTGGGTAGTTTGGATGGTTGGATAGAAGGGTCGTGTATCGGGGCACCGGATGCCAACAGGCTCACAGAAAACGGCTATTTGCAAGCCAGTAATTCCCAAACAATTGAAACTGTCTGACCACACACACTTACACACATACATTCTTGACATGTGCATTTCACAACTAAATACTCCGTTTTCTTTTGCTCTTTATTAATGCTCCGATCACAAATTACTACTGCACAATTTGCCTGCTACACATGTAAGAACTGCAAGGTACCCCCATTTTTAGCATTTTTGTTATTGAATGCTCCATACGTTGTGTATCCTATTAATATGACAAATAAAACTTTACATCTGATAGTGATTCACTGAATAGGAAATGGAATGTTTGAGAAAGGAAATGTGTGTCCCTCCTTTCCCAGCTTTCCAACCATGTATTCCCCCCTTTATTCCCGTTACAGCCTCCAGCTCCCACACGCTCTGAAGAGTTCCTCTTGGCTCTCCGGGCTCAAGGGTCAGAGAGGGTCAGGAGCAATATGAAGTGGCAGAAACAGTACAGGGAGTCGAATGCTGTAAGAGAAAGTCTGATAATACAGCTGGATTCAAAATAGGCCAGGCAGCGTCAAGAGACACTGTGGTCATGAGAATATGGCAGCATTGAGTGTTGCTGGTCACTAAAGGCCAGCTACAAGAGGAGGAAGATTTCACCAGCCGTCCGTCAGTCCTTATTACATTACCCATAGCTGGTATTTCACATAAATGACCCGTGAGACGGCTCTGTGTCAGGTAATTTTTGGACCAAACATTAATTCTGTCAATTCATAGAATGTGCCGAACATTGCCTGATGCTCACTTCCTCTTCCCCTGGACGTGTGTGGTACGAAGTCACTGGCGTAAGATAGAAAGTATTCAGATGAGGTTATCCCTTGGTTGTTCTAAAGAAACGATGTAAGCCTATAGATATTCAAACATCCGCCTCTTTGGGAGAACTGGGAAGAAGGCCAATTGCTTGCCGAATGGCCTGGGAGGTTAAATTACAGCGCAAGCACCTAACAGAAGCGAGATCTCCTGAAAAACATGTTTTTTTTGCTTGTTAATAAACTACGGACGAATTGGTATCCTAGCCGTTTTTATATGTTTTGCATGTTCCAGGTTCCAGAAACAAACAGGATGGGAACTGTAGTCTGTTGTTAGGGAAGTTGAAAGGGTTCTCTGTTGGGACAGAAAGAGAGCGTATGACCAGGCTCCGAGCACAGCATGGCAACAGTGTTTTGGCCTTTGTTTAGTTCCCTTCCTACGGTTTGTTCTAGGAAAGTCGGCCCTTGCCCCTGAGTAGATGACAGAATAGAAATGATCTAGTTTTAGCTCACACCCCAATAGCAGCTCAGCACTAACACAGAAGATGTATTAACAGAAGACTCATCTTACATGAAGAGTTACAGATGAAAGTCTCATAATGAGTTATGTATGGAACTGATCTCCCCTCAATACGACTAACTGTCTCACCCTAAATGAGAGGTGCTGTGGCCTTAACCTATTTACGTAGAGTAGCTCCAAATACACCACTCTGGGTTAAAAGAAAACCATAGGGGTTGCTGAATAACACTACTAATAGGCTACACGTGTTAATTTTATTTTGGGTTTGGGTGGAAGGACATGGAAGGAGGATCAAAGGCATGTCAGAGGTCAAAGCCCATCTGTATCCAATATTGAGGGAGGATAAAACACTAAGAAATAAAACAAAAACGTGGTTAAAAGGAAAACAAAACGGCAACATTATCTTTAACTTAACTAATCGTCTCAACAACCCCATGAATAGCGTAATGCTATTGCTTGATGTAGGTAGTTCATATGCTCCAGAGAATGTGTTCCCTTTGGTTGACATAAGTGTTATTTAACTGGTCGAAGAGGCAGTTACAGTATTCCTGAAGGGGGACTTCATGATGTAGTAAATATGTAAATGGTCTTGGATGAGGTCCTTATGAACCGGTATGTATTTAGCTGACTCTGCATCCTATAGGGTACCAGCAGCTACCTTATATGAAGGATGGTGTACATTAACACAGAGAGATAAAGATGGAGAGAGAGAAAACTACAGCAGGTTTTGTTTTAAGGGAAATTCATTCCTTTTTTCCAGCTGTTGTAGTGGGGTCCATGTTTCTTTAATTGTCAGTGTTCCCACCATTGTGGTTGGGTGCGACTGGCATATGAGTGAGATATTGAAATCAACGACTTCTACCCTTTCAGAATGACTATAGGTCCTTTATTCCCTTGGTTGTAGCTCGTGCACTAATCACAACCCCCACGTCAGACATCATGCCCATATTTTCAGGATCACATTGACTCATTGTGTTTTATTATTCGTGACCCCCTGGGATTCGTACAAGTCCGCTGTTCTCAAAACGAACGACCGGAAACGCAGTGTCTGGTTCTTGAAATCCCTCTTTTCCCCTCAGATTCGCCAGCTTGTTCTGACCAGAAAGGCAGGCCGAAGCCATCGGCCAACTTTTATGAATTGTTCCATTTAAGACGGATTGTGCGTAATGAAGCCCTGATGATGTCACGATGACACTCACATAGGGAGCGAACTCTTTCCAGGCCTGACGCCCAGCTTGTCCGTTTCTCCACTGGCTGGCTGGAGCTGTGGTGTTGTGTACCTCCACCCTCTCCTTCGGCTTTCCCCCGTTGTTCACCTCCACCCCCCCCTCCGGCTTTCCCCGTTCTTACAGCAGCCCGGAGCCAAAGGGAGAAACATGGTTTTTTTTTTTACATTGATTATAGCCTGTATTCACCCTGAAGTCCTGCTTGTTGGATTATAACCGCAATAGAGCTTGACGAAGGTCATACAACCCCCCCCCCACCCACATAAACAGCTCCATCACAGGCCTTCCATGGGTTCTGCTGCTCCATCATCACCACCGAGGCTATCAGCACTTGCTGAGCTCTTCCGGCCATTGGGAAGGCCACACAATGCCAGGTCAGAGCGACGGAAGGGGAACACGGGTGATGCAGTGCTGTCCCGGCTGTGGACCGCAGCCAACTATTGTTCCAGAGGTCCTGAGTAGGTGCTGGGACAACATCCCCGGTCCCTCGGTTCATGTGAGGCTCCAACCAGCAACCATCGGATCCAATGGATGCTTTGCCTTGAGACGTGTCTTTAACTGGACAGGCGTGTTCAACTGGACAGGCGTGTTCAACTGGCCAGGCGTGTTCAACTGGACAGGCGTGTTCAACAGGACAGGCGTGCTCAACTGGACAGGCGTGTTCAACTGGTCAGGCGTGTTTAACTGGACAGGCGTGTTCAACTGGACAGGCGTGTTTAACTGGACAGGCGTGTTTAACTGGACAGGCGTGTTCAACTGGACAGGCGTGTTTAACTGGACAAGCGTGTTCAACTGGACAGGCGTGTTTAACTCCCGACCGGGAGGCCAGTTGCACCCCACTTTGTCATTGCAACCCTCTAATCAGGGATTTATTTAGACTAGGGACACCAGTTGGGTCTAATTAATGAGGTAAAACAGAAAGCCAGCAGGCTCCAGACCTCTGGGTTGTCGGGGGAGTCTCTCATGAAGACCAAGCAGGCATGAGTCAGGGTGTTACAATTATTATGGCATATATTGAATGGAGGCATGTTTCCGTGTCACTTTGCATCCTGAGCCTGGGCCCGGTAGCCATCGGAGAACAGGTTTTTTGGCACCCATTGTGACCGGACAGGAAGTCACTTCTGCCCAGTGGCATTCGTGGGGAAAAGAGATGTCACTTTGCTAAGCAAGTAGCTCCCTGTGGTTGGAGTGAAAGGGCGATCAGTTCACAGAGAAACGTTAAGGGCGTAAGCCTTTTTGCAGGTCTGATATTGTCACAGAAAGGAAAAGAGGATGGGACTACTTGTTTGTTCAAAGATTTCAAAGGGAGTTTGGTTTAGAGTTTCAGTGAATAGCTTTTATTTTAGTTGACTGATGGATGCAGGTGACACTTATGTGTTATTAAAAAGCATTGCTTCATTAGCTAATGCTGATGAAGACAAGGCATTAAAGGAATCTGCTTCCACTTAGTCAAAACAAAATAGACATAGGCTTGTCTATTAAGAGCAAAGTGCTTCACACAAATGTCTGGTTTATGGAGCCCTTTGACATTAGCTACTAGTTCTTAACAGCAGCAGCCCAGGTCCCAAAAAATGATAAACTGAAAGAATCCTGCCCTCTACTGGCCATTCAACGCAATAAAGACCTATAGTGGTGGTACTACTACTTCTCACTAGGTGTCAGTTTAGTGCAGAAACAGCACTGCGAGAACCTACAGGTATTCTACGGTCGGTCTTCTCTGCATTGATCCATTCACTTGTCAGGTTGGCAATGAGGAGATCATTTAGAGATTAGTCAAAAAATACCACCTACATTTTAGCTTTGATGTTATCCAGTTGTTGTTGTTGTAAAATGTACAGGCCTAATGGCACATGAAAACAAAAAACTAAAACAGCCGTGCATTTTTAATTTTTTTATGTATGTTTTAATTTTCATTTGTTTTTGTATAAAACATTTTGTCCACATTGGGCAACAGTTATCATAAGAGTATTTCTCACAGCTTTGAGATAAAGTCCAAACAAACCTGTCAGTCTCCTCAGTACACCTCTGCTATCACACACATAGACACACAGACCAACATATAATGACATAGTGGGGTTGGAGCTCATTTGGTGCAGTGGTCCCAAACCTCAATCCCTTCTCAAAAACAGGTAGATATTTAGTTACTTAAATGCCAGGAATGTGTTGAGGTAAGCAACGGTGGAGAATACATTTAACTGCGAAGATCCCCAAAGGTGTTCCCACTGAATCTGAGCTCGAGTCACCTGTTCAGGCTCTTAGAGACCTGTGGGAGGAGAGAGCAATGAGAGCAAGGGTTGAAGCCACTGCTTTGGTGCAACTCCTAAGCATAATTAAATTAGAAAACAAACAAAGGCAAAAAAAACAGAACAGACATTACATGCACAGAATCTCATCCTGTGTGAGTTAGGCTCAAAATGGGTTTATTCCGGGTAAGAAGACTAGCTTTAACTTCTCAGCCAGCTGGTAAAGCATTTTCTGACAGTGGATATGCACATGATCCGTCAACGAGTCTCTCTTGCACCAGACGTTACTTCCACAATCTTTGAACGGTTACGGTAAAGATCGGTCAACTGCCTATATTTGGTCAGCTCCTCCAGTCGTCCTGCGTCCATTCACAAAATTGCCATCCTTTGTGTATCTGAAGTTCAGCAGTGACGCCCCTTTATCTTTGCACATAGACAGCTGTGTGAAAAATCGAAATGAGTTACCAAGGACATGGGATAAGAAGAATCCCAGTTTTCAGATAACTCGAAGACTAGGAAAATGTAAATGAACAGTTACAATTTAAATAGGCTACAAAACTGTAACGCCGTTAAACACGTGGCAGGTAATAAATCAACATATTAAAAACCGTAAACAACATAAACTATGAGACTTAAGAACACCCATATTTTACACATTTCATTGAAAGGGTAAATGACTGCTTTAAGATGATTTTCAATGTTTTTCAAATGAATAGTTAACAGGTTATGACAGCTAGAAGGAGTTTGTGCATGATGGGTCAGCATGCTCCAACACATCAGTAGAAACAGAGGCCGCATACAAACACATTTGACAAAGCGTGTCATCGGGTTGCTCTTACATATACTGACAGCATGTACAACACGCCTGTCCAGCTATCGTGTCCCTCACCCGGTAAGCTCAATGCAAGGCTCCGCCCAACACAGAAATGGTTGGTTACAGTGCCATTTCTGGGGATTTCAGATCAGAAACATCCACGATTCAACTTCATTCAAGTTACATCGAGTCCTCGAAATTATGTTTCTTGTAATGGCAAGAGAAATGTAAAACTGTAAACCAACCAGAACAGCACCGCTAAGAAACAGTATGACTAACCGTATGTACGCCCAAAACAACCCAACATACACATTCGCGCAGTTTAACACTCACACAAGTACACTCATACACGCAAACACTAAAATAAGGTGCAAATATGCACACATCCATACAGTCAACAAAATTAACACAATTCAGGTTTTGCCATATCCTCTTTACATAATTTAGCAACATCACATGATTTTTTTCTGTATTTCTGCATTAATACTTCAGACACCCAGGCTTCCCATTTCTTTAGTCTCTTTAAATTGTGTTTTTTTTTTAATTACATTTTAAGACGCAAAATAGCAGTTTCAAAGAGGATCCTAGACCTCTCCCCCTAATATACTCATTATATGAGGTTTAGATGTTACATAACATGGTCCACACACATGGACTCTGACCACCTGCACAATGATATGACATGCTAACTAAAAAACAACGCTCTCTTTCATCCGTAAAACAGAGATCACAACGACTTTCGTCGCTCAATATCAATAGCGTCCCAATTTTACAAAGACACATCGTTAAAAGAAGTTTAATATATCCTCCATTGACATTGTGATGGTCACTATTATAGGTAAACTTGTCTTTTAATAAATAAACTGTGTTTGCACGGGCGGTCTAAGGTTGGTAAACTCGGAGAGATGCAATTTAGATGGAAAAACCAGAGCAAACCTTCTGATCTTTTACACGCATTTTGCCCCAGTGCAGAGATGGGACCTTACCACCTGGACCTACGACTATGGGTCACAATGTACATACTGTACAGATCAAACAAGCAGCTCTGCCTTCCCCATTACAAACACTTATACAGTACACCAAAAAACAAGTATTTCCAGGATTTTGTGTCTCTTAGTCAGCGGGAAGGGGGTAGATTCTACTAGAGGCCCTAATTTGGCTTCAGAGCTGAACAGCTGTTACAAGTGTATCCGACCAGTATGATGTTTACAATGCTCACTAACTAGTAACGCTTTCTGAACACGACTGGTCTTTTAATGTGTCAATCAATAGTAAAAAAACTCGGCACATATTCTTCTAAACCCCACCTCCCTGTTTCAATAAAGCCACTGGAATCCATTGAGTTATGCTAAAGTGTTCCCATGAGCAAACGTTCACACTCCACATTATCTGTTTGTGGTGCTGGGGACTACAACACTAGTTCTCAATGACTGAATGACACCTCCCACACAAGCATGTGTTCTCCTGGCGCAACAACTTTCATTAAGGCCAACAAGGCTTCATTCCAAAGGGCTATATGTTCCCTACACAGTGCATTCTGGGAAACAGGAGCACCTCCTATTAGATTAAGAGCATTCCACGGACTAACAACTGAAGCGACATTACTACAGCAGGGGAAAGATCTGTGTGTGCTTTCAGGATGATTTCCCCTCCTTCGCATTATTTTAATGGACATGCTACGTTCTTCCAAATAGATTGTTGTAGTAATAAGGGTTACTATTATGAAGTCTAACCTGTAACATCACGATCAAGTCATTGATAATAACAACACTGTCTATCCATGTAGTGTAGGTTTAATTCAGCTCAAAATGAAGCTATTGTGCAAAACATCTGCAGAGGTGCTTGTACTAAACCTCGGCCGGTAGCGGTGGATACAGCTCTCCTTCCGGAGCCAGACAGCCAGCTTCCAGACACCCCCCTACTGAGGAGCTCTGCTGGGGGTCGGGGGGTGGCTCCTTAGCCCTCACACCCATCTCTCGGCTCAGTGCCACCGGGGGTGGAAACCTGCCCTCCTCCTGACTGCTGGTTATGCCTCCAAGCTCAACTCTCTCTCGCTCCTCTCCTACCCCGGGTTCTTTCTCCTCACACTCCTCTTTCTCCCCAGACAGAGACACCTCGGGCAGCTCCTTCTCCATGGAGCTGTACTTGTAGTAGAGCAGGGAGGAGGCCGGGTCTTTGGGGCCACCACGGGGGGTGTCCTCCTCACCCTCTCCCTCCTGGTTCTCTGGGATGCAGAGCAGGGCGTTCCCAGTGGGGAACGGTCCCTGGAGGAGAGACATGGAAACCCCTTCCACCCCCACCCCTATCTCTCCAGGAAGAAGGCACAACGCCTGCTCCCCGAGGCCCCCGGCGCCCCCCCTACCACGCTGGGCCTCTTCCTCCTCCTCTTCCTCCCTCATCCTCTCCTGCTCCTCTGCACTCTGCAGGTGGAGCACGGCTGTCTCGTTCTCCCGCTCCAGACGGGCCTGCTCGGTCAGGAGGTCCTGAGCCTCCAGTACCATCTGGACCTCTCTCTCCTCAGCCTCCAACTCAGAGTCCAGGCCAAGGTCTGGGGAGGGAGGTCTAGAAGACGAGGGACAGGAGAGGAGGTCAGCCTCTGCGTACTGATCTCCGACCACAGCTCGATGACCCAGCAGCTTTCGTTTCTCTAGGTCCAGCTTCATGATTGTGTGCAGGTAGTGTGTTCGCACGCGCAGAGGATTGAACTCGATGCGGCCCGCTGAGTTCCCACAGCCATCCCGAGAGCAGCCACAGGGGAAAGACATCCGGTCCACCTGGGGGAAGAAACGCGTGGGAATACAGAAACATTCGCTAAAACCAGCACACCAGGTTGCTTTCAAACTAATGCTGTAATATGAGTCTCGACATTTAGCCTTCAGTTGTAATATATGCATTACATATAAAATGATATCATATTATTTACAGCATCCTCATCAGAAACACACACACACCTGACACTTGATGCCAGCCTGACTGCAGCCACAGTGGCGAGGGTCACAGTAGAAGCGGCAGTCACAGCCACACTCCTCCCTGGACAGCCTGATCGTCCGTAGCTCCGCCTTCTCCCGGGTGTCAATGCGGGCGATGCCAGAGGCCCGGAGCAGCGCCCGACGCCGCTTTGTGGGCAGCGGCTGCAGGAAGAAGCAGTCGTCCACCTCCACCCCCTCCGCATCCAGATCATCGTCTGACACTTGGTCCAGGGTCAGCAGGTCCGCCTGGGCACACTCCACCGTACCGTTCCGGGTCAGCTGAAACGGGGGTCCGTTAAGACGCGTTGGGAGAAGCAATGGTCTTCAGAACTCACGGAATTAGCAAGACCACACTTTACTCATCATCTGGTATTAAATCGACGAGCTTCATACAGGCATTCCTGACAAACGGACCTGAAGAACTGTAATATACTATGTTCTAAAAGGTTCTGGCTGAATAAGACACATAAAAACATATATCTTGCCATTCTACAACAACAGTCTCTAGGATCAATAATAAATGCATCAACGACCTAATGCTCACAGTGAACAACACACACAATTAATGTAAATACCCTAAACACACACAATTCATGTAAATACCCTAAACACACACAATTAATGTAAATACCCTAAACACACACAATTAATGTAAATACCCTAAACACACTCAATTAATGTAAATACCCTAAACACACACAATTAATGTAAATACCCTAAACACACACAATTAATGTAAATACCCTAAACACGCACAATTAATGTAAATACCCTAAACACGCACAATTAATGTAAATACCCTAAACACACACAATTAATGTAAATACCCTAAACTAAGTCTTGGATTTCAGATCACAACAAATAGACGCTTCCAAGAAATCTTGTAACATCCTTACACAAAAAAGAATAGCATCAATAGAGGACTAAGAATTAAATATTACACCAGCTCATATGCTTGTTGGGTATGGAAAGATTTATAAACTGATGACAAAATGAATCCCAGCCATAAGCCCCCACTGACATGTTGTTACCATATAAGTGAAATGTCCGTTATGCTTTGAGTATAGTAACACCAAGCCCACAATGGTTTCTTTAATCTAATAACGCTTTGCATGTTCCTGAAAACGATCACTCTCGATAACAGATGTAATACAATTTAACATTTGCAAGTTCAGTGGATAACTAGGGTCCACAGTCAGACCATTTGGTGGATCTTTTCCAAATATATTTGTCAGGGTTTCCCCTGACTCGACTTGTTTTCCGCCTCTACTACACCCCCTGGTGGCTTTGAGCGATGTGCTCATCACTGTACCAAACCATCCAGTCACCAATCACACACTCAACGGCTCACACCTGTCCCTCATCACTAATCACCAGCCCTACTTAGGTTCCTGTTTGTCCACGCCCCGGTGTCGATTCAAACTAA